>JAULBY010066541.1:0-10355 GCA_032358315.1 Ophiocytium majus | reverse complement strand
GCAAGGAAGGTCGCGAAAGGTCCCCAGCGAAGCAGCATCTCGACGGGACCGAAGCCCGCTTCTCGCAACAGCTCGGTTTGTTGAGTAGGAGTCAGAGGGATTAAAACATTTTCAAGTGCCTCGCGCTTCTGAGAAATTTCCAACTCAGAGTAACCGTTGTGGCCTTTAAAATCGTAGTACGTATCTGTCACGAGATCCTGCAAGCCGGGCGCATCGGTTTGAATTTTCTCTGCGAGTAACAGCACACCACCCGGACGAAGAGAGGCGTAGATTTTTTGCAGCAACGGCAAACGTGCTTCCACGGGAAGAAACTGCAATGTGTAGTTCATCACCACAGCGCCACAAGGCAAGAAGGGCACTTGGGTGATATCAGCTTTTTCAATCTCAGCGTTCTTAAGACCGAAGGCCTTGAGTTTGAGGCGCGCTTTCTCCACCATGGGAGCCGAGGCATCTAGGCCGATGAGTTGCAGATCAAGAGGCTTCAGGGCTTGACCCAAAAGATAGAGCACGGTGCCGGTGGAGCAACCCAAATCATAAACCACATCGTGGGGCTTCAAGAGTCGTGAAAGTAAATCAACAGTGAGCTGCTGGTTCTCGCGGTAAAGCGGAACAGAGCGAGTGACCATGTCGTCAAAGACCTCGGCCACTTCAGCATTAAAGCTGAAGGGGGTGACGCGCTCAAAAGGCTGCGCGAAGTAACGGTCCTTTTTAGAGGCATCCATGAAAACTCCGAAATTTGAATTTTGACACTTTGCCCTGGCCCGTAAACTCCTGACAAGAGGTGCATTTTGGCACTGCCACATCTACATAGTTGAGCTAACCTTAAGAAATGCAAAGCATGTTGGCCCTCATCGCAATCATTCTTTGGGCAAGCCTCGCTATGACCTCAAGTCTTTTGGCCGGCATCCCACCATTTCTGCAACTGGCGGTGGCCTTCGGCATCGGTGGACTGCCCGTTTTGTTTTACGGGCGCCGGGCCTTTCCTCCTATGCCAGTGTTGGTTTTGGGAGTGGCGGGCTTTTACGGTTATCATTTTTTTCTCTTCACAGCGTTCAAGCTCGCGCCCCCGGTTGAAGCCAATCTCATTAACTATCTCTGGCCAATGTTGATGGTCCTGATGGCGCCGTTATTTTTTCGTGAAGCCAAACTCAAGGGCGGACATTTTCTCGGCGCGGGATTAGCGTTTGCTGGAGTGGTGCTCTTAATCATGGGCCGTGACTTAGAATTCTCCTCTGAGAATTGGTGGGGCTTTGCTCTGGCGCTCATGGCCGCTTTGACTTGGCCCACATATTCATTGTTAAAAAAGAAAGCTCCCCAAGTGGAAGTCATCACCACTGCAGGCGTGTGCCTTGTGGCCGCTGTGTTGAGCGCTCTCACACATTTTGCAGTTGAACCGCGAGTCATCCCTAATCTTCAAGAAGGGTGGCTGCTCTTGTGGCTCGGCCTTGGTCCCTTCGGTGCAGCTTTTTTCCTTTGGGATGTGGCCGTGAAGCGTGGAGACCCGCGTGTGATTGGTGCGCTCTCGTATCTCACGCCGGTGCTTTCAACGCTGCTGTTGGTGTTCGTTGCCGGTGTGGCGGCAGGCCCTCTAACGTGGACAGCGATGCTACTTATGAGTGTCGGTTCCCTTGTCGGCGCGTGGGCCAGCAGGTAGTCTGAACGGCCATGTCTGCATTCTACCTACAAAACAAAGATTACTTTCGCTGCTTGACCGTGCCACCACGCAAGCATGCTGAAAGCATCGATATTGAACTCGGTTTTGAGATCAATGCCATCGAGCATAAGCTCCATGAGCAGGCGTTCATACAAGATCCCGATGGGGATGTGGGCACATGGGGCAAGATGGTGCACGAGGCGCAGACGTGGATTGGGCTGCTGCCGCAAACCTTGCTCACTCCTTACGATGAACTCAGTACGATGTGTGATCTGATTGATCTGCCGGGCGAGGCCCATGTGGTGGATCTTGGTGCGGCCTATGGACGCATGGGGTTTGTGCTTCACCATCGTCACCCGGATGCGCATTTCACTGGCATCGAGATCGTCCCGGAGCGAGTCGAGGAGGGCAATCGCCTGTTTGCCAAACACGGCTGCCAAAACGCCCGGCTGCAATGCAAGGATATGTTCGCCAAGGACTTTCAACTGCCGCTCGCTGATTGTTATTTGATTTATGACTACGGGGCCATGGACCATATCCGCTGGACTATGGGACAATTACAAAATCTGGCCGATGTTCATAAGTTTCAAGTGATCGCGCGCGGAGAAACCATTCGCTCGCTCATTCAGTACGCACATCCGTGGCTAGCGGATGTGGGAGAGACGAAGCATGAAAAAAACTTCTCCATCTTCGCCAACTACATCTTTCGTTGAGCTTGCTGATTGGCAAAGGCTGCTGTCGACGCCATTAGGTGACCAAGAACTCAAGAAGATCCTCCGCCAGAAAGACTTTTGGCATACCCCCAAACACAATGACCAGATTGCCCGTCAGCATTCAATCCTCTTAGATAAAATTCTGGGCTTTGATCTCAAAGGGATTGAAGAAAAATTAGTAAAGCAGGGACGGATCAAACTTCCCGACGGAAGTTTTGAATACTGGGGACCGGCGATTCATGACGGTGCTCAAACGTGGGTCGGGCTGGATGTGCAGACACTCAACACTCCTTACTCGGTGCTGTTGCGCATTTGCGAATTGCTCGAACTTAAAACTGAGACAGTGATTGATCTCGGTGCGGCCCATGGACGCTTGGGTGTGGTCATGGGTGGGCTCTATCCACACGCGCACTTTATTGGCCATGAGTATGTGCCCGAGCGTGTGCAGGAAGCCAATCGCATCTATTCCCGATGGGGATGTGTGAATTCTAAGTGCGAAGTGCAAGACCTCTTCGCGAAAGATTTTGTGCTGCCGGAAGTGGATGTTTACTTCATTTACGATTATGGCCGCCATGACCACATCAACGCCACTCTTGGGCAAATTAGTTTGGAAGCGGCCAAGCGTCCTATTCGTTTAGTGGCGCGTGGCCAGGCCACCAATAAACTAATTGCTGATCATCATCCTTGGGCCATGGTGGATTACACGGGAGTCGGTGAGGAGCATTTTAATATCTACCGGGCCTCGCCAGAAACGCAGGTTGCACCCTTAGAAGATTTAAGTTAGAAATAAAAACAGTGATCGTGTAATCGATCGATATCGTTCAAAAGCCCATTCGTTTCCACCAGTGGAAACAGAAGTTAGAAAGGAGGTCGTATGAAACAACAACAAACTACAGCGGCCTTCGCTCTTAACTAGCGCCGCCGCTTTTCTTTTCCCCTATATAATTTTGATCCAAGGATTTTGACATGCGTAGACTTGTCCACGAGACACGGCGTCTCGTGCTGCGACCGTTACGGCGCAGTGATTATGCCGTTTGGTTTGACGCCTATGCAGGTGGCCTACCTAAGAAAAACAAATGGGACATCGATCCCTATGAGAAAGGAAAATGCACGCGAGAAGATTTTGAGAAAGTGCGTGCGCGCCACGCACGCCTGGCACGCGAAGATAAGGTTTACATCTACGCGGCTTTTTATCGTGGCGAGATGGTCGGGGCGATTGATATTTCCATCTATGATCGCAAGACCATGGGCTTTGCGAATTTTGGTTACCGATTGTTCAATCGTCATTGGGATAAAGGCCTCGGCCGTGAGATGGCACGCGCTGGTTTGTACATAGGACTTAAGGCGCTGAAGCTGCAGCGTCTGGAAGCGGCGATCGATTTAGATAATCGACGGTCCATAAAGCTAGTGAAGAGTTTGGGTATTGAACGTGAAGGAATCAAGAAAGCTTACTGGTATCAAAATGGCTCTTGGGATGATCAAATCGTATATGTGGCCCGCCCTGAACATCTTTCTTAGGGGGCTTGTGCATGCATGATGTTTGCACTATTTTCCGCCACGAACTTAACTCAACCCCCGGAGTCTTTATGAAAAACTTATTCGCGATGCTTGTCCTCGTCTTGGCCCAAGCGGCTTTTGCTTCCGATGTCGAACTTGAAAAAGGTGACCTCAGAATCTACAGCGCTGAAGCTAAAGTTGTTTCTAGCAAAATGATTTGTCCTGTTGGCCCAGGCGGCATGCGCTGCATGGCCTACGGCATGAATGTTAAAGTCGAAGTGAAGTTGAATGGCTGTGTGGATCGTTTGATCGGTCACGTCGCAAAGTTCAACATGGTTGATGGTCAACCCGTGCTTCAGTTCCGTGCTTTGGCCGTGTTCAATGAAATGTCGATGCGTGCTCGTTGTGTGAAAATGCCAACTGAAACCGTAAGCGTTTCAATTCCGTTTGAAGGCGAATTTGACTTCGAGCAGATGGAGTTCGCTGGTAAGATCTAGTTTTCTAGGGTGCCGGTTGCCAAAAGGTAGCTGGCACCTTTAGACTTTTCTGATGGAAACACAATTCATCGTCTCGACGCTTCTTCCTCTTTCTCTCGCCATCATTATGCTTGGATTTGGACTGGCCCTTACGCCGGCTGATTTCGCACGGGTGCTCAAATATCCTAAAAGTGTCTTGGTAGGGCTTTTGTGCCAGATGATCCTGCTGCCGGCCCTCGGTGTGGTGATCTGCAAGGTCTTCAACTTTCCGCCAGAACTTGCGGTGGGTTTAATGATCTTGGCCGCGAGCCCCGGTGGCATCACGGCGAATATTTTCTCGCATCTCTCCCACGGCGATATCGCCCTCAACCTGACACTGACCGCCCTAAATAGTGTATTGGCCGCCTTCACACTGCCACTCTTTGTGAATCTATCCATCGCGCACTTCATGGGCACTGACCAAAGCATTGGTCTGCAGTTTCAGAAAACCGTCGAAGTCTTTATGGTGGTGCTCGTGCCGGTTGTCATCGGCATGGGGCTGCGCCACTGGAAACCGGTGCTCGCGGTAAAAGCCGATAAGCCGGTGCGTATCTTCTCGATGTTGATTCTGGTGGTGTTGATTGTCGGCGCCATCGGCAAAGAACGCGCTCAGATGGCAGAATCATTTGCTCAGATCGGTTGGGCCATGCTGCTCTTTAATCTCGCTTCAATGGCCGTTGGCTACGTCGTGCCGCTGGCACTGAAGCTGCGCCATCAAGAGGCCACGGCGATTTCTATGGAAGTGGGTGTTCATAACGGAACACTGGCGCTCTATATCGCGATGTCAGTGTTGGGATCGTTTACTTTGGCATTACCTGCGGCAGTTTACAGCGTGATTATGTTCATCACCGCAGCGGGCTTTAGTTTGATGCTGGCGAAGAAGAATAAGCGTCCGGCGTAATTTCAAAAACGCCTACGGGTTCGCCGCCGAAAATTTTGGCAACCTGCAGACGCAGCTCACGCTCATGGGGATCGGTCACTCGTTGATTGAGAATGCGTTCAACCGCCGCGAGATCGATTTCGAGATCTTCATATTGAACGATGCATTCGAGTTTAGCGTTACGATTAAAACAAGATGCTTCACCGAATTCGCCTTCCAGCAAGAGCACGTTACCTGGACTTTTCTTACCGGCCAATATGATCTGCGCATGATTAGGTCCGACCAACTCGACCGGTAGGTCATAGCTCACCACGACGCCTGTTGCATCTTCTGTCACCGTCGAACTATTTAAAACGAAAGTTGCGTAGGGGGCGAGTTCTGCTGGAACTGGAACTGAATATTGTGAGTACGATGCCGCCAAGGCCGGCAATGAAAGAGAAAGAAGAGTGAGAGCGAGAATATTTTTCATCGGGGTTCTCCAGCTACGGTATAGCGAGTCGCGCGAGCACGACCCACTCTTAAGACATATCCTTCACGATGCAAGCTGGCCAGGTCTCGGCAGGCGGTGATCTCGGCAACGTGAAAAAGTTTCTGATAGTTTCTGACATGAATGAATTCGCCAGGTTTAACCTTCTTAAGAAAGGTCAATTGGCGATGATTGAGCCCTGCTTGCAGGGCGACGGTTGGCAGCGCAGTCCGCTCTGGGCGAACAACATCTGTTCTGAGCTGGATGCCAGCGGCCATACGATAGCCAGCTTCGGTGGTCTCAATCCAATGGGCGGAAGGCCCGAGAATTTTCCTTAGACCCGTGACCGTGTTGTAAATCAACGAGTCGTGGCGTTGCGGATCGTACTCATAACCCCACACATGAGTGATCAACTCATCTTTGCGACCATATCCCTGCAGCAGAGCGGTCATCGTTTTACGCATCAGCGGAGTAAGACCAGTGACGGTGTGAACGCGGCCATGATCAAACACCACGCTCACACCTGGAGAAAGATCGGGCCAGAATATTTTTGCTTCCCACGGCACATTCTTGCTCTCAAACAAGAACAACAAAAGACCTGAGTTCAGAATATCATCGAGGTCATTTTTATCGATCATGTCACCAAGACGGTCACCTTTCCCTGAGAGGATTTGAGGCGATTGGCGATTGAGCATTCGTCGATGAATCATGCCACCAAAAAGTTTTGATTTGTGTTGGATTTCTTTATTCAGCGAGCTCTCCCGCTCCTGAATGCCTAGCTGCTGAACAATCTTAAGTTGCAGGCCAAGTGCGGCGAGTTCCAAAGAGCGATCGACCTGCAGATCCAGACAGCGCTCGGCCGCTTGAGTAAAACTCAAAGCGCGGTAGGGTTCGCCGCTGATGAGACTAAAATAGGCCCAGCGTAGATTCAAGAGTGCTTCTTGCCGGCGGTTTTTGAACATATAGATCAAACGGCTGGCCTCATCCAAGTAGGGGCGGACTTCCAGCAATTGTCCCCGCAGCATGAGCTGGCGAGAAAGCTCGAGCAATAAACTGGCGCGAGAATAGGTGTCGCTCGCTTCCCGGGATTTGAGTTTCGCTTTGAGCTTTTGCACAATGGTTTTAGGTCGCAGCCCATATTGGGCTTCATAGGTGAGTACAGAAATTTCTGCTGCATCGGCAACGGCGTTGTTACCAAGCTTATGCGCCATCTCGGCAGCGTCACTTAAAAATTTCAATCCTTCATCTACATTATGAACTTGCACCAGCAAGTGTCCGCGCAAATCGCTGGAGAGAATTTTGCCATAGCTAAATCCATCTTCCAGCGCCGCTTCAAAAGCTTTCGTCGCCACTCGCAATCCTGCATCCCAGCGGCCACAGAAGTAACGATAAAAAGCGAGACCCTGATGAATATAAAAACGTGAACGTGCACTCGGGCGATGACGAAGCGCCAGTAAGTTCTGGGCAATCAGTTGGCGTGCCTGAGCGTAATCAGACGTTCTGATAAGTCCCAATGCTAAAAAGAATGTGGCGGTGATTTTTTGTTCGCGATTGAAATGTTTCTCGTGCAAAGCAAACAGCGGCAAAGCCTCATCCATGCGGCCGGTGAAACTCAAGGCGCCCAAAACTAAGGGAACGTTGTCGCGCGTGAGCTTATCCGGACGGGCCGCTAGCAGCTCTTGATAGCGGCCTTGGAAAAGCAGTCTTTCTAGCGTGTTAGCCTCGGTTTTCATCCATTCTAGGCTAGCATTAAATCCCGTCAAATCCCATCATTTTTTACGAGATGCTCTTTGTGTCATCCCGCGGGGTTAAGGGTTAAAACTATTTCCAAGGAGGTGACCTTATGTCGCTACAAAAATTTGCTCTCGCTTGTGTCATTGGTGCTTTTTCTCTGTTGGTTCATATGAGTGCTTACGCGCAGGAGCGCACACTCGCTGAAGTCATGAGTCTGATGGGCCGCAGTTTTGGTGGCATCGCTCGTCCGGTGAATGCAGGTACGGCCGGTGCCCCCGAAGCACAGCTCGCTCGTCAGGTTTTGGCGCTCACTCTTGAGGCGCAAGGCATTTTGCCGGAATCGGTCACGAGTTTGCCGGATGCCGAGCGTGAAGTGCGCGCGCAGTTGTATGTGGATTTGATGGGTGAGCTCGCGCGGGCCATAGAAGAACTTGAGGCCGCCATCACCGTGGCCGATCCCACTCGCAGTAAAGCAGCTTTGCAATGGATTTTGCAATTACGCACTAAAGGTCATGAAGAGTTTCGTATTTAAGGAGGAATACTATGTTGGCGATTATTTTTTTGATGAGTCTGAATGTTCAAGCGGCGGTGGCGAAAATTGATTTCATCGCCACGACGAATGTTCCCGGTGTGACAGTGGAAGGCAAGGCCTCGGAAGTCAAAGTCGATTACCAGGCCGACAAGGCCGTCGGTACAGTCGTTGAGCTTGATGTGTTTGAGCTTGCGACCGGCATGGAGAAACGTGACCAGCATCTACGCGAGAAAGTCTTCGCAGCGAAAAAAGTCGGCGACGCCAAGATTCGTTTTGAGGTGATGGAAATGCCGGCCGCGAATGGCGAACTCAAAGGCAAGTTGTTGATCAAGGGTGTTGAGCACCAGATTCAAATCCCCGTAAAGCGCGACGGCAGCACGGTCAGCGGAAGCACGAAGATCTCTCTGGAGAAATTCTCACTTCCTCGTCCCAGCTTTATGGGTGTGAAAGTCGATGATGCGGTTGAAGTCAGCTTTAAGATCACGGAGTAGCACTATGTGGGTTGTGTGGATCATTTTAGTTTTGATGTCCTCAGAAACATCCGCACATCCCACCTATGTGCGCTTGGGTTACACCTCGTGTACGGGGTGCCATGTTTCTTCACAAGGAGGAGGACTCCTGACTCCTTATGGCGAAGGCATTGCAACGTCGCAAGCGCTCATCAGTGCTGAGCCTGAAGAAGATGAGACGGAGTCGCGCTATGTGCAGGCCTTCCAAGGCCGCATCATGCGATACACGACGGAAGAGGAAACGCGTACGTTTCCCATGCAGTTGGACTATCTCGCGCAATTTAAGTTCACAGAAAAAATTTGGGTGAATGGCATTCTCGCGGTAGCACCGAAACCCAAAGACGAATCACCGGAAGATGAGAAGTCTCCTTACCAGCGTCTCTATGGCCGTGAAGTCAGTGCCACCTGGGCGCTACGGGCGGAAGGTTTGAAAGAGGATCGGCTCACGCTTGGTATCGGCGCGCTTCCCATGGGCGTCGGATTCGTGGATCACACCGCTTATGTGCGACAAGAAAACCGTCAGTACGTGACGGATCTGCCGATCACTTTGAAATACTATTTTGCGCGCGACAGTTTTTTCGGTCATGCCTTTGCCTATTTGCCCAACCCACAAGAAGAAGCAGGCAATGAAGAATCAGGCCATGGACTTCAGACGTGGTGGCGACCGATTCGTCCTTTAGCGATCGGTGTGCAAGGCCTGCAAGGTGAGACGGACACCATCAAGCGCCGCCAAGCAGGAATGCTCGTCAAAACCGGACATGGACGCTTCGCTTACTTAGGGGAACTCAATCGCACATGGCGTGAGCTGCAGTCAGATAAGAGTGAGTTTCGTCAGTGGACCTGGCTGCAACAAATCTCCGTTTACCCTTGGGAGCATCTGCATCTCTACACCAGTCTGCAAGGACTGGAGCGGGATCGTGCCTTTCAAACCCGAGAACGACGTGAAGCGGTTGGATTTGAATGGCGCTTGTGGGCGCATATCACCCTGATGTTCGAGCATCGTGTGCGTGTCGCGGGAGAGTTGAAAGAGAAAAGCCAATTGCTGCAACTTTATTTCAATGGATTTTAATATGAAGACACTTTTTCTTTTGTTGTTCATTCTAGTCGGCTGCGAAAAAAGTGGCACCAGCGAGCACACTCTTTTCCAAGCGGCGCCGTCGATTGAAGGCGGTGTGGATTTTGCCACACTGAACTCATTTATTTTGAAGCCCATGTGCCTGCGCTGCCATGCTTGGGCAGGAGATGAAGGACAGGTGCAGTCGCGCATCGTCCCCGGCAATCCCGATGCCTCGTCATTGTATGTTCGCATGGCGAACGGAAGTATGCCCCAAGGTGGGCCTGCGGCCACTTCCGCACAGCTGGACGTGGTCGCCGCCTATATCAATGGGCCCGCCGGTACGAATCCGGTGCCGACCATCGAGCTGAAGCCCACCTATGAATCACTCAAGGTGCATCTCTTCGATAAAAGCTGCACCATGTGCCACAACGGCGAGTCTCGTCGCCTTGATGACTTCACTCAGTTTGATGAGATAGAAGATGAGATCAGCGATATTCAAGACCAGCTTGATTTCGGAACCATGCCTCCACTGGACGATGAGGGAAATCCCCGTGCCCCTGTGCCCACGCAAGAGGTGCTGGATAATTTCCGAGAATGGGTGGTTTTAGGAATGCCTAGAAGCTAGGGATAAATCTCGCGGCACTCACGGTAGCACTCCGCTGTCGTGCGTGCCCGGCGACTTGTCGCGATCACAATGCCATCGTGATCGGCCTGGAGATCGGCCCACTCCGCGTGGCCGTCTCCGAAGAGATCGTAGATTTCTTTGAGTACACCTAAGTTCCACACTTCATAGCTTGG
>JAULBY010066430.1:0-32945 GCA_032358315.1 Ophiocytium majus | reverse complement strand
TGAGGAGACCGAGTCCTATGGCGCGCTTGAGGAGGGTCTGTCGGAGCTTATCGACTCGCCGCCGAGCGGCGCTGACTCTGCGGAGACGCGCACGCGGCAGGCGACGGCGGGCGAGCCGCGGGGGCGGCAGGCGTCGCTGGCGGCTGAGGGGAGCCAGCGGCTGGCGGGGGAGCAGGAGGGGGGGTCGTCGCGGCACATGGCGCAGGGGGGGGCGGAGGCTGGCAGGGGGCAGGCGCCGCCGGCGGGAGTGGGGGGGGCGGGTGGGCGGCCGAGGCAGCTGTCGCAGGTGGCGGCGGGCAACCTCACAGGTGTGTGTGTGTGTGTGTGTGTGTGTGTGCGGTGCGGGGTTGAGCGCTGTGGGGGACAGCTGCAGAGTTGAAGTTGAAGTAGGCGGAGGTGTTGCGGAGAGCACGTGTGCACGGTGTCGGAAGCGTGCCGGCCGAGCACAGGAAGCGCTTGCGGCGGCTCGCCCCGCTGTGTGTCTGCAGACAGTGGGCGGGTGCGCAAGGAGCCATCGCCATCACACTCCGGCTCAGCATCGCACACCGACTGTCCGTCTTGTCTAGGAGCTGTGAGGTGGGCACACGCACCCGCTGCCGCCAAGCAGCCAACGCGCCCAGCAGCCGGGCATCCACCACCCGGCTTGTGAACACGCGCACCCACAGTGACCGCACCCCCGTGCCCCTCTCCCCACACACAGTCCCCCACCACACACACCCCCTGACTGCTATGACACCGCTCTGAAACCGCCGGCGCGCAGACGACGCCGAGGCGGATGCTGCCGCGCCGCCCCCCTCGGACCGCGCCCTCCCCGCCCCCCCCGAGCACTGCCGCCCCAACGGCTTCATGTCGAACGACCAGATGGCGCGCATGCTGCTGGCGGGGCCCGCCCCTGCCGTCCTGCCGACTCCCGCGCACCGTCCTCCCAAGACGCCGCTGGCGGCCGCTCTCACCGTTCAAGCCCTGCCCCGCGGCTCCCGGGGGTCGGACACGGATGCCAGCGTTGCGGCGGCGGCGGTGGCGACGGCGGCGGCGGTGGGGGTGGGGACGTCAGGTGGGTTTGGCGCGGGCGCTGGTGCAGGGGAGGGTGGTGCTGCTGGTCGTGTGTGCGCTGAGGTGGCATCTTGGGGGCTCAGCCTGTTGTTAAAGTTGTGATGAGCGTTGAAGTTGCGATGAGCAGGACCCGCACACGGCGTGGCGCGGCATTCCCCACAGATTTCACGGTGCGGCGTGATGCTTGGGTGAGTGTGCGCGGCTCCGCTCACACCAGCTCTTGCAGAACCTTGTCCCAGCGTTCCACCCCTGAAGGTAAACAACACCACACAACTTCGACTTGCTGCCACTACTCACAGACGCGCGCCCACCCGCGTCTCCACGGCTCCAACACGGCACGTGCGCAAACTCGCAACTGCTCTACCCTTGACTTGTGCGGCTCCAACTTGTTGCTGCTGCTCACATGTCTCCCGCCCCCAGCGTCTCCACGCCCCACGAAAAAAAAAAAACACGTTTGCAAAATCGCACGTGCGTGGAGCGACGCGCTGGCGGCCGCCGCCGCAGTAGCCGCCGCTGAGCAGGACTTGTACAACAGGCAACTTCAACTTGCTGCTGCTCACATACTTCAAGAAGTATACATGTATGCTTTCTTCCCGCGTCTCCACGGCTCCAAAAAATAACACACCGCGTTTGCAAAAAAACTCGCAGGCGCGTGGACCGACGCGCTCCCGGCCGCCGCCGCGGTAGCCGCCGCCGAGCAGGACTTGTACAATAGGCACCTGCAACTTGCTGCTGCTCACTTATGTGTACATGCTTCCTCCCCGTGTCTCCATGGCCCCCCACAAACAATACACCACGTTTGCAAAATTGCAGGCGCGTGGAGTGACGCGCTGGCGGCCGCCGCCGCGGTAGCCGCCGCCGAGCTGGATGACCCGGGCGAGGGGGAGGAGGAGGAGTGGCCCCTGTGGTACCTGGAGGGGCTGGAGTGGTGCGACTGGGCCATGCCCGTCGTCCTGAAAAAACTCGGAACGCGCCACGCGATCGCGCTCACGCGTCTTGCCGTCTACGTTCTGGAGGTGCAGCTGGTGGGGGGGGGGTTGAGGGGGCACCCGGCGCCCACGCCAGCGCCGGCAGGGGCAGCGGGGGCGGGGGGGGCGGGGGGCAAGGCGCCGCCGCCGCTGTCTTCACCGGGGGGGCAGCGGGGGGAGTCGGACTTGTGGCCGCACGATGGGCCTCATGACAGGTGCGAGGGGTGTGTTGGTGGCTGCTGGGTAAGCTGTGCGTGTTGTGTATAGTGCGCACGCGATTTAGTGCGGGGTGGTGTTGCCGCCCTGGCACCCCGCGCTGAAGCAGAACCCGCTCCAAATCGAATGGGACGTGGTGGTATACTCTTTGTACGGAATCACGTGATTTGTGACATGCGAACGCCGCATTGTACCGCATACTGCACTAAAATGAAGCGCATTAAATCGCGAGTGCACTGTACTTGGAAGTATGTATACATACTGTACACGTGTGCTACAAATACGTATTTAGTGTATACTACAAGTACATTGCCAAATGGTGTGTATGCCGTGTAGTCCCCAAGCAGGCTGCCGCGTAGTTTACAGGCGTGGGATCAAACAGTGGGAGGGCTTGTTTACTTGTGGCGCCAGTAACATGCGTACCACAGTAGTTTTCGCCCCCGCATTTGCTGGATGGCTATTTACTTCACAGTCACTTCAGATAAACCAAAACAGTGTGGGGAGTAGGTAGTTTGACACTAACAGTAACGCAAGTTAGCACCTGTCCATCTAGTGAGGGACATGATGGCATGTTGAGTGTTGGAGGCTACGTGCGGGCAGTGTGGGGTGCAGCAGCAGCAGCCGCGGGGTGCTCCCGCATCGTGGCTGCAGCCGTGAGCGGCAGCTGCAGCAGTGTTTGCATTGTACTACTACCAGTAGTACGTATGAATATGAGCGCACTTGCAGTGTCTGTCATGAAGGTGTGCCGTGGTCACAGTGTGGGCAACAACCAGCGCCTGCCGTATAATTTGAAGCACACCGCACGATGTGTATGGGTGTTGGTGGCTGCCACTAGTAGACACGAGGTATGTCATGTGCTTCTGAACACTGTTCCGCACTGCCTGCGCCACTTTTGCGCGTCATCAACTCAGTCACAAGGCGTGTGGGTGAAAACAGTGCTGCTGCTGGGGGCACCCTTGCCGATACCCGAGCAGGAATACAGTTGCATGTGCATGAGTGGCTACTGCTCTCACGCGCGCTGTGCAGCCAATGCTCCACGTGCGTGTGCAGCTGCGACTGGCAGCCGCTGCAGCAACTCACGCTCAGCTGGTGCTGCAGTGCGGCCACTGCAGCACGTACAGTTATGCGGCAGTTACACAGCAGTTATGCGGCAGTTACGCCTTGTCATGCCCAGTATGCCGAGCACAGCACAGCTGACAGTTGCGCTCGTGCATGGGGCGCACTTGCTACACCAGACGCGGCAGGTGGTGTTAGACCCCCCAATACTCCGCACCAAACGGCGACACGCAGTGTAGCGAATGGGACATGGACCTCATGAATGCATAAAAGTTGTGTGGTATTAAAAGTTGTGTGGTATTAGACAGGCCCTTGGATCCTGCACTGTAAAACAAGCTCACCTTTTCCCAAACGCCTCGACTTACAGTGCACTGTACCGACAACACTGCAGTGGTTGATCCGACAAGCCCACTGCATGCGGCTGGCAGCTCTTACACCTTTCTGCCACCCCTCGCTGCGTGCCGCTGTCGCCAGGATAACGCGCTTGCGGGTGGTGATGCGGTTAGAGCCGCCGGAGATAGGGGACGTGCTGCTGCCCTATGTGTCGTACACACGGCGGGACGGCACCGAGGTGGCTCAGCGCAGGCACGTGTGCTCAGCAGCCAATTGGTGCTCAGCAGCTGATATCACTGCGCGGAGTGCGGCGGCAGTGCGCGGTTGGCAGGTCGCTCTGCTCACCAGCACAACACGCGTTGCGCGCATCCAAGCGTCATAGCCCCCATGCCACTGGCCTCACGCGTTTAGAGCCGAGCGCGCTTGCATGGCGCATACCATACCCCTTGCCTCCCGCGGTGCCGCAAGTTTCTGTGCGCACGCCTAGTAAATGCGCACGCCAACGGCATTCGCTCGTCTCACGGCTGCCACTTACCACATGCATCTGCACCCAACCTTCAGAGCCCCCTTTTTTCACTGCGTAAGCACGTCAAGGATTTTTCCAAGACTAAGTGGGACATCTCTGCTGCCTGTGGCGCGCGGCGAGTGAATGCGCACGCCTCCCTGCATTTGGTGGCTGACGGCAGTCGCTTGTGTCGCGGCTGCCACTTACCACGTGCACCTGCACCCAACCCTCTTGTCCACTTGCGTAACCGCCTCTGCTGCCTGCGCCGGTGCCGCGTAGCCAGGATATTTTGTTCCAGAGCCGCGAGTCGCCGCGCTACATCTGGCTGCGCATGCGCAGCAACGACCACCGCGGGGAGCTGCTGGACAAGCTGGACGCGTGGTACATAAACATGATGGGGGAGGACTTTGACGACGAGCTGCGCATGGACCAGGTCACGGAGGCACAGGTTGGTGATTTCACATAGTGGTTTTCCATGCAGTGGGTGCTGTGCAGTACACCACATGAACTGCTGCTATTAGAGAAGTGATATGTCGACATGATGGGGGAGGATTTTGATGACGAGCTGCGCATGAACCAGGTCACGGAGGCACAGGTAATTGATTTTTCACATACAGTGATTTCCCATGCCGTGGGTGCTGTAGTAATCCACATGAATTGCTGTTGGAGTAGCTGCGCATGGATCACGCCACCGAGGCACAGGTTAGCCATGCCCCATACAATGAGTGCCGCTGTGTTTTGTAGCACAAAGTGCTCCTGGAGCACGCAGCAGGTAGGGAAGTTCAACTTGGGGCCACCCACACCGCTTTGCCTCGTTTAAGGGCGCGTCCTTTCCTGGCCGTCATTGGTAGACTTTGGCTTTTTGCTGCGCCAAATGGGATGCAAAATCTGGGCAGTGCCTAGTAGCGCATGCGTACTTTCTTCCACGCTTTTAACCGGACAAGTGAGACGGTATTCGCTGAGCAACAAGCACTATGTAGTACTCCGAAGTACAATGGCACTTACATGATTGTCAACTATTGTGAGCATGCTGAAGGCCTCCTGTGCTGCCCGCCCCCCATTGGAAACAGGTAGAGCCGCCAGCGTAGATGCTGCCCCCAAGCAGCAGTCCGTGTGCATTTGTGAGGTGACTTGGTGCCAGTGGTGGGGCTGCGACCGCGCCTGCGGGTGCCTGGGCGCAGCTGCACAGCGAGCGACGGCAGCACTGCTATGGCCACCACCACCGCGGCCGCCGCTATGCCCCTTTCGCAAGCACACACTGGCGGAGCCATGTGTGAAGCATGTTTTGCTGCTGAGCACGCGCGTTTTTGGTGTGCCCGTCCTGTGCATGCTGCTGCTGCTGCTGGACATGCTGCCGCGGCGCAGGCGCTGGCGCTGATCAACAAGCGGCACCTGCGCAACGCCATCATGGAGGAGGCGGACTACGGCGAAGCGGCCATGCACCCATAGCCCCCTCCCTCAGCCACTAAAACACGCCTCCAGTGTGTAGCTGGCCATTGGCCTGCTGCCGCCTGAGTGGCAATTGCCGCCGTGCCTGCCCCCCCTCCCCCCCCCCTTCTCCCCCCCCCCAAACATACAACGGCCTTTCCGCACCCCCCCCACCACCTTGTGCACGCAACTTGAGCTTTCACACTTGAAGTTGTATACACGCCAACCCCACTTGGTATATACACATACACTCGGCCGCATGTCCCGTCGGTTGCATCCTCGTAGCGGCGGTTTTTCCCCCGGCGCCCCTTCGAGCACCGCTCGGCAGCAGCACCGTGTGTGTCGCAGCTGCTGCCCTACTTCTTAAGGCGCGCGCGCGTGCGCACACACACACAGCGCACACAATGCGAACACCCAGGCAGCGGCTTGGCGGCGCCCCCCCCGCCACCGCGAGCATGCGCCTGCACTGTATAAGGCACGGGCGGGCACCACGTGTGCCCTGAATCAACAACGAACCCTGTTCTGTGTCTTGAAGTTTGTGTGCTTGAAGTTGTGCCGGGCCTGCTCAGGCCGTCGCCGTGTGTTGATGCCATACATACTTGAAGTACATTGTTGAAGTGCATTTTGCGACACTGCGTTGGCGGGCTCATAGTGACAAAGTTTTTTTTCACTTTGCACCAGGGGAGGCTGTCTCAAACAACGTGGGCTGTGGGCAAACAACGTGTGGGCTGTGGGCCGAGTTAACACAGCCTGGTACCAGTGCTGCAGGGTGTGTGCAGGTGGTGCGATGGCAGCAGTGTTGAAATGTTGCCTTCACACCTACATTAATCTTCCATTTTGAAATGTCATGAAAGTCCAATTAGAGCACGGCAAGCCTTGTGCACATGGCGTGCATGCGACTGGAAGAGCATGATCAAAGACGCTGTCACCTGTTGCTACAGTAGCTACTACAGTAGTAACAAGGTGGCAATGCTCAGCACTGCGCACTCTAATGTAAGCCTGGCATGTTGCATTAGCATTCTAATAGTCGTATGGTATTCTGCACGAATTCAGGCGCGCCAGGTAACCCCCGCTGGCACGGGGCACTAAAAAGCAAAACAGCAGGTGTGCGTACGGTTTCAGTTACTAAGTCTACGTTCGTGTGCTCTTTCTTCATTTACTGTTGTCAAGGAAGTCGTGCTTTTCAAGGAGCACATAGCAGCCAAAGACGGCCAATCAGCAGCACAGATTGGCAACGCCCGTAGCAGCACGCATGCCAGCTCACGGGTGTGCCACAGTGCTGGCATGGCTAGTACTGTGAATACCTGCATGCAGGGTGTGCGCGACTAGGAGTAGCTTTGCACAAGTGAAGCTGCGTAGTGCTAAACATGATGATAGGTTAGCTGACATCGTGGGAGCAGGCGTGCATGCAGCACGGGCACGTGTAAGTCTTGGTGTCCACACAAGCTGTTGTCACGACGACTATGCGCACATGGGCAACGCTGGCAGACAGGCTGAGCCAGTCACAAGAGCAGACAAAAGTTCAAGGAGTCCTTCAAGTAGTACTTTGCACGACCACTGCCACGCCGCACCTGGCGGTAACCTCAAGTCACCAAAGCAGCAGCATGCCCAGCAAAGAGCCGGGTAATGCCACGACATGCACGGAAGTGCGACAATGCTGCCGCAGCTGCTGCTACTGAGCACTTGCAATTCTAAGTAGTTTTCGAAGGGCAGGGCAGCCACTGAAAGCCGGCACCTTTACTTCCGGGGCGCCAAAAGCGGCTACGCAGCGACAACCGTGCTGGTCAATTGGAACACGATAAAGTGTTTCAGCCCAGCTAACACTTTCAAGTGTGGTCTCTCTTGGTCAGGCACTGAGCTGATCAGGCTCGCCCGGAGCCCCCGCGCCACGACAAGGTGGAGACCAGTCGCGGGGGGAAAAGTGTATGAAGCCGCTACTCACAGCGTGTGCCTCCACACAAGAGCGGCTTCCACAATTTTATGTGAGGGATAACATAAACTTCTGACCTTCTAAGCAGTGCTCGCCCATAACCACACGAAGTGGACAGGCAAAGCACTGCAATGCACCAACAACGCGGGTGCACCTGGAACATCTCGTTGACGGGGAGCTGCTCTCACGCAGGGCTGACTCCCTCTCCAGGGCTCTCGCCAGCCGCTGGTGCAGTCCCGTACGCAGCCCCCCCACGCTGGGTGAGGGGACCTAAGCAGCGCTACCGTTGTCCTGGAACGGCACACAACCGAAGCAACGACGCGACATCCGCCTTCCCGCACGTGATGCCTGCGACACGGAGTCGCTGTGCAAGTGCATCACGGGCGCGGGCGCGCTGATGTCACGCCGCCTCAATCGGAGGCGCTGGCTCCGCCTAGGGCTCGGCCACTGGCTGTTACACCATGTCCGCTGAAGGGCAGCTAAGCCTTGTCATTATCGCAGCCGCTGTGACTCCCCTGGCACAGCAGCAAAAACTGCTGCTACACGCCCAGGACACACGAGGCCACCCGTCCACGTTGTGGCTGCGGTGAACGGGGGCCGGCAGCGAGGCAAAAGGAGACGCTGGCTGTGCGCTCTCTGTAGCCGCTGCTCCCGCTCCTTGGGGGCCAAGTTAGGCCCACACCACACCTGACGAAGGGTGGGGCGGCGGGTAAGTGAACTGCGTCGTGCCGGTAAGTGAACTGCGTCGTGCCGCTCTCGCAACTCTCGCAACATGCGAAGACGAAACGGCTGACGCCCGGGGGGGGTCTTGTCAAAGTTGCTCTGCAGAGCTCTGCTTTTGTGCGTGTGATCATGATCATGAATGATCATGAATGAACAAATGACCACTCCCACTCCCTCCTGTTTCCCGCGCAAAACTTGGCACACCTGCAGCCACGCAGTCGCCCCCTAGGCGGTCAGGACAGACGCTGCGAGGCCCTTGAGTGCCATTCCCCACTCACGGCTACCTGCAACTTATGCCAGCCCTGCGTATAACACTGCCGTTGGCTCTCCAGTTCCCACCAACGCCATAAGGCAGCGTTTGTTTGCACAAGGCACACGTCCAGCACTGTCCTCTGCGCAGGACCACCGCCACAGCCACCGAGGCACCGTAGCCATGGACATCCGCAACTTTTTCACCTTCAAGGGGGGGGCTCCCCCCAAGGGTAAGGCAGCGGCATCCTCCGGGGGCAGCTCAGAGAAGGCAGCAAGGTACGCGAACCCAACTGTGAGAATTGGCCCCTCTTTCTTGCACGCAGGTGCACCAGCAACGCTAATGCCTGCTGGCCACGGTGGCCGCTGCTGGCCGCAGCTGCTGGCATTGCATGACTGGTGCACGATGTTGCTTAAGTGCGCAATTGCCCCCACCTGTACCCCTCCTGCCCTCCGCTTCGCGCACACCTGGCCAACCACTGCAGCAGCAAAGCCAAGCCCGAGGCCAAGAGGCCCAGTTCCCCCCCTGCCAAGAAAGCACCAGCCAAGGCAGCAGCATCTCCTGCTAAGCCCAAGGCAGCAGCAGCCCCCGCTGCCTCGACCAAGGCGCCAGCCAAGAAGCCTGCCGCTGCTGCACCGCCGCCAAAAAAGAAGCAGGCAGCCAAGCCACAGAGCGACAGCGATGACGAGGTGGGGTGACCGTCCCTGTCCCATACCTTCTGCTGCCATAGTAGTAGGTACTCCACATGCCTTGGACACTACCGCACGAGCCAGCACATGCATGTGCCACCTAAGGCGGCACGTGAGGTCGACCCCGCGGCCATGACCACCGCCTGGGGGCACCACCTCCTCAACTGAACACCTACCGAATGCGTTCCCCCCCTTCCACTCCATAGTCAAAACCCATTCGTGTTTCAACAGCGGCCTCGGTGCGCATGCAAACAGTGCGCGGCTGCCAAAACCCCCAGATGTTGTTGCCGGTTTCATGCCGGTTGTGGGGCGGGCCTACGATGGTCTGCCCAACTGTAACTTGAAGTCCAAGTTGAGGTTCGCACATAACGCGTCAGCGCTGGCGGCGTGTCCACACAGCAAAGAACCAGCAGTGGTTCGCACGCACACCTTGTGTGTGGGGGGCCTGCCACTGTTGCATAATATTTCTTTTCGAGACACCAAGGAAACAAAACAGGGTGCTGGCAGCAGCCACTTGCCAGCACCCGCCCGCACGCAGGCAGCAACCGGCACTGGCGTGTGGCGCCCTACGCACGTGCCCACCACCCTGAAAATTCTAAAAAGTGGTTGTGGGTTGCGCACCGCTGCTGCTCGATTGCAGGTGCAGGTGGTGCTGGAGGTGGGCAGCCCGCACGAGCCCACTCCGCCCAAGCAGCGGAGAGGAGCAGCGGCAGCGGTAGAGGCTGCGGCAGCGGCAGCGGCAGTGGCAGCGGCAGCAGAGGAGGAGGAGGAGGAGTCCCCTGTGGTGGGCAGGGGGCAGCAGCGCGGGCGCAGGGCGTCGGCGTCGGCGCGCAAGATTGTGATTGACGACAGCGATGATGATGAGGAGGGGGAGGCCTTCCAGCCAGAGGAGGCCAGCGAGGACTCGGATGGTGGGTTTTGTGTATACTTCAGAAGTGCATGTGTGCACTTCACACTTCAAGTTTATTTTGAAGTACATGACATGCACAGTGCATGTGTGTGTATATTTGTTGTTGTTTGTATGGCATTGTACTACATTAGTATATATCTATACTTCAGAGTTGTACAGTACTTTAAGAAGTACATGTGTGTGTCATCCTTGTTTTCATTAGCGCCTTGTTCCCAACCCTCCCGGGCCAAATTTGGGAGGTCACAAATACGTGGGGGGGAGAATGTCACTTCAACCCCACGACTACTATCAAGTTTTCAAGTGAGGTACCCCTGCATTTGCTATAGCTGTCAACGAAGTACGATGCGGGGGTTGGGTTACGTTGACAGGCACAAAAACAGAACAGGTTTCAGCCAAGGGTGACTGCTTTGGAACGATATGGTATGGGAGGGCAGCACAGACGTACGTAACGGTGGGCTAGCTGCGTGTTGAGCGCAGCAGCTGTGCATTGTGCTCAGCAGCAGCGCATGGGTTTGCAGGCAGCGGGCTGTGCTGCGGTCACCATGTGAATAGCTGTGAGAGACAGTGTGCACAGCTTCAGTATACTGTTTTCGGCACGCTGATTGCTGTGCATGCTCAGCACTGCTGGCGCAATAAGCGCTGGGGAGCGTTGTCCATGGTGACACTGGTGGCCATGAGTGCGTGTGTGTCGCCAAGCACCAAGCCCTGGTGCAGGCCAGTGGTGGGGTGAAGCACGTGCGTGTTCAAGGTCAGACTGTTACGCAACCGGTGGTGTAGAGAGCAAGCAAGACAGGTTGCGATGGCATTCAACAGCAACTTGAGTGTATGGTAGTCGTACCGCCACCTGGTAGCTGGAATGCTGGCTGTCCAGTTACTCACATGCTGCATGTATGCAGCATGTGTATATATGTATACATACATGTATGTATAGACTGAAGTGTACATGTTACGGATGTCCAGTTACTCACATGCTGCATATACATGTGTACCTGTGTGCGAAAGGTGTAGATACTTCCAAGTACTTCAGAAATGTACGCAAGGTGTTTTCATTTACAAATGCACGTGTTTACAAGGTTGTGTGTTCGCCAGTATGAAGTCCGGTGCCCACACTCGAACTGCTGAGGATGCGTCGCCTCTGAGCTTGGCATTTGGCAGCAACCGCGGTGGACATACATCGACAGTGCTACCATTGTGCCGTGGAATGAAAAGGGTGACACCAAGTCACACGCATGTAGAGTGTATTGTTGATGCCTGCGCACATTGTTTCCTGTAAGCATCACTGTATACCTTTCGTCTTGCGTACACAGCTGTGTCAGCATTGTACCTTGCAAGCGGGCGGCGGCACTGACCTCGCTGCGGCAACCACCACAACTACACCACCACTACACCCAACCAACAGCTGTCTGTCCCTGCTCGCAAACTTCCCGCACACCCAATGAGTACATACTGCGAAGTACATTACCTGGTACTATGGAATGACAAACAAAAAGAAAAAAGCAACCACCACAACTGCCTCCACATCCAACCAACATGTGTGTTTCCCTGCGCGCATACTAGCAGTGCTTCCTGTACACCCATGTACATATATTGAAATGTGCTGCCCTGCAGAGGCCCTGAGCCTGGTGTCCGACAGCGATGGCGAAGACTGTGAGAGCGCCATTGTACTCAACTTTTATCGGGCGATGACACTGACCTCAATACATCTAACCAGCACGTGTCTGTCCCTGCGTGCATACCTCATAGAAGACATGGCAAACAGCTGTGCCAGCATTGTACGTTGCCGCGGGCGATGGAACTTGACCTCAACACATCTAAGCAACATGTGTCTGTCCCTGGCGCATGCTTCCTGTACACCCATGTATATATATGATGACACTTGCTGCCCTGCAGAGGCCCTGAGCCTGGCGTCAGACAGCGGCGACGAAGACTTTGAGGGCGGCGGCAAGCGCAAGCGCAAGGGCGGCGCCAGCGGCAGCGGCAGTGCCACCAAGAGCAAGAGGCCCAGCAAGGCCCCCACGCCGCCTTCGTGTGCAAAGAAGCGCGGACGCGAGGCGGGAGCCGTCGCCGCACCAGCAAAGCCCAAGGACGATGTGGTGTGTTTTGTGGTGGTGTGGGTCATAGTGTGTAATTCTGCGTCATTCTATGTGTCGTATTACATGCCAGATAGCGCATCTGTACATGTACTTCTGAAGGTTGCAACGTACGTTGACGTACTTTGAAGTGTTCCACAAGGCAATCACGCACCCTGTACACCGTTTATCGTCACTTTGAGGCATTGGAATATTCCGTATTTGGACAGCGTGTAAAGCAGTGCAGGTGTTTTGTACGTCGACACATGTTATGCGCCCTGAGCTATCACTGCAGCGTTGTATTTATCTATCACTGCAGCGTATGCATTTCCGCACTATGTGAATGTACTCATTTGTGCAAGGGCTTTGGCTACAGTAGTGTTCATGACAGCAGCACACGTGCAACGTGGGTGGGGGCTACGTGCCTTAGGCGATGTTGATTGAACTCCTCCCTCCCAACGCATCAGTTGGGGCGTCCCACGCTGCACCTCTTGCTGCGTGTACTACAGTATTACTGCATACTGTAAGTATTATATGGATCGCGCTGCAGTGGAACGCATCATCAAGTCAGCAGGCTTGCACCTGCTCTCGAGAGGGGCGCCGCAGTTGTACAGCTCTGCCCGCTTTCGCAACTAGCATGTGTATCATGCAGGTGTAGCGTGGTGACATGTGGGAATGCGAGGGTTGCATGCAATCGGAGCGGTGCAAGTGTAGAGGCGCGGCAGGTTGTCCGCGGGCCTGCACTCTCATACCAGTGCTCATGCACAAAGTGGGCGTGTTGTTGTTGTTTGACGGAGTTTGACCGACGCTACTGCTGAAGTACTTCAAGTTGAAGTACAGGCATGTACTTTTCTGTCAGTGCATGCGCTACTTCGCCACTCCAACTTCAACTTCAAGCTCAACTTTCTTAGCAGAGCTGACCCACCCGCTCTGCCCGCCCGTGTGTGCAGGCCGGCACCGCCAAGAAGTCCCGGCCCACCATTACCCTCGAGGACTACGTCGGCTCCGCACAAACCGAAGCCGCCGCGAAGCCCAAGCCCGTTCCCGCACACGCCAGACCAGCACCAGCGCCGGCCGCCGCCGCCGCCGCCGCGGCTTCTCCTGCGAAGGGGACGGCCGTGGCAGCGGCAGTGCCAGTCAAGGAAGAGGCTGGTGCGGACGCGGCAGCGGCAGCGGCAGGCCAGCCTGCCAAGCCCAAGTGGAATTCGTCGTGGGGGGCTGGCGGGCCGAGGTGCGAGCCGGCCGCGCGCGGGTCCAAGGAGGCGAGTCACTTGAAGTTTGGTGTTGAAGTTTGTGTATTGTATTAGTTCGGAGACACGGGGTCATGCGCGCACATGTACAACTGCGAGTGGCCTGAGCGCTCGGCAGAGAGACGTGCGTGTACGTGGGCGCGGCGCCGGTTGCAGCCGGGAGTGTGGAGGACCAGTCCCCAATGACTTGCGTAGAGATGCTGCACCATAGTTGAATTGTCAGCTGTTGAAGTTTGCTGTGGAAGCTGGTGATGGGGTCGTGTTGGCGGTGATTGGACGGCCGTGCGGTGCTGCGTGTTGCAGGTGGGTGCGTGTGAAGCATGTGGGGGGTGCGCACAGGGAGTGGCTTGCGGGGTACGCGGCATGCCGGACCTTGCCGTTATACCACTGCCTTGCACTGCAGAAACATAGCCTGCGACTGTCTGCTGCGCCCTGCGTGGTGCCGCGCACACACTTCTGCCAGTCAAAAACGCTCTTTTGCCTCTGGCTGCCGCTGCCCCTGCTGCTGCTTGCGCTGCTGCCGTCGCTGCTGCTGGTGCCTGCGCCGCTGCCGCCGCTGCTTGCGCTGCCGCTGCTGCTGCCGCTGCTGCTGCCGTTGCCGCTGCTGCCGCTCCCCCTGCTTCTTTTGCTACTGCCGCCGCTGTTGCTCCTGCCCTGCTGCTGCTACCACTACCGCTACCGCTACCCCTGCCGCTGCTGCTGCTGCTGCTGCTGCTGCTGAGCACCCCTCTTGCTGGTGAGCACAACTTGTGCAGATCCCCGAGGGCGCCCACATGTGCCTTGAGGGAAACACCTTCGCAATCACGGGCGTGCTGCAGAGCCTGGGCCGCGAGGAGGCAGACAACCTCATCAAGATCTACGGCGGAAAAGTGACCACTGCCGTTAGCGGCCGCACGACGTACCTTTTGTACGGAGACCTCTTGGAGGACGGCCGCCCTGTGCAGGAGTCCAAGTGAGGCGCCTTGAAAGCGAGCGGGGCCCCGTGTGTCTGCCAAGTCTGCAGCGAGTAGTAACACATTATTTACGTCAGGTCAATCATTTTTACGTTTTTCTACTGTAGTACTGCTGTGGTGTCAATCACCAGGTGTGTCAACTGGGAGTTGTTCCATGTAGAACGGGGTGGGGATGGTGCTCGTCGGAGTGCATTTTTTGTACACAATTTCAGAAGTAGTTGCCAACGCACTCGTGTGGACCGGCACATGCTGTGGTGCATCCTGTCCCATACTTCAGAAGTACTTGGAAAGTGCTTTGACCGTATGTGCCTTGCTGTAGGGACCTGAGTTTCAAACCTTCCCGCCCTTGCAGAGTATGCTGAAGTGGGTGGCCTGCCGCCAGTCAGCAAGGACTGCAGCCACGGTCGCACTCCGCAGGCACGGAGAATCTGTGCAAAGCACTGGCTTTGTAGGTTTTGGACAAGGGGCAAAGCACTTGCCAAGCCACTTTGAGGTTCCCTCCCGCGCCATTGCTGCCCCCACCTAGGAGCCCCACCCACCTGCACACACATGCGTGCCCGCGTGTTCACTGCCCCCCCCCTCCCTCCCCCCCCCGCACCAACCACAGGAAATACACCACTGCGGTGCAAAAGGGCACCAAGCTCATCACGGAGGACGGCCTCCTGAAGCTCTTACGCGATTCCAAGCCCCAGGGGGCGGCCACCGCGGCACCTCAAGGTGGACGTGCGCCCGCTGCCGCCGCCGCGCGCCCCAATCCCTACGCCAAGCCCGCCAACCCCTATGCCAAGCCCGGCGGGGGCGGCAATGGCGGCGGGGGCGGCAGTGGCGGCGGGGGCGGCAGTGGCGGCGGTGGCGGTGGCGCGGTCAATCCGTATGCCAGCAAGGCAGGGGCGGCGCCAGCGGCGGCGGTGGCGGCGGCGGCGGCTGCGCGAGGCAAGGGCAAGACGGGACTGAGCATGCCGCTGTCGGGGGAGCCGGGCCAGCTGTGGGCGGACAAGTACAAGCCGCAGAAGCCCAGCGACCTGCTGGGGCACACCGGCGAGGTAGGACAACACTTCAGAAGTTTTTGTTTATAGGTGTTGTTTCATGTAAGTAGATGTTGAAAACTACTACTTTCCGTACATTCTTTGGTAGACGCCATTTGGTGGTCTCATGAGTACCGTTTTATGCTGGTTTCATGCTTGCTGTTGCCAAACAAAGATTATATTTTAATAACGATACAGCTGAGACACGGTCTAGGAGCGATAAAACTCTAGGTCTGCCCACTGGTAGGGGGCGTCACCCCGGGGTGTAACCCATGCGAGGGGTGAACAAAGCAAAGACGGCGCCTGCGAAAGCAGCGAGTCTCGCACCTGCCAAAGGGTGGACTCCATCATAGAGATGTGTTGCGTGCAGGGACACATGTATGTACCAGAAGTAATCCATTAGACTAGTGCTCTGGCAACATGCCAGGCTTCACTTAGAGTACGCAGTGCTAAGCATTGCCCGCTTTTTCGCTACTTATCTGATCCCTTTTCCTGGTCACGCGCACCGTACGCGAATGGCTTTGCGCGCCCTAAGCGAAGTTCCCATAAGAGTACACGAAGCACCGTGTAGGCCGCTACGTACGGTAGGAGTACTTCTTGCTTGACCTTCTTCAGTCACACCGCATGCGCACAGGGCTTTCCGCGCCCTAAGCGGAGTTTGACAAGAGTACAAGAAGCACATTTGTGCATGTGCACATGGAACGCCTTCACAGGCGCGCGCTTCAGGTATGTTGAAATGCGGTGGGTGGGACGCAGGACAGCATGCCTCCTCCGATTCGTGCCAGACCAACTCATGCATTTTGCTGAGCAGCACCTGGTGGTGATACCTTGGGGTGCAACTGGGCCATCAGACGGGGCTGCTGTGGTGTTACGCTGCTGCAAGAGCCAAGGCTGCCAACGGCGCAGCGCCAGTGCTGCCGTTGCTGAGCAGCAGTGTGGCGGTGCTGTTTAGCTGCGCAGGCGCCATCAATCGCTGTAGCGTGCGCATGCGCTTGCACACAATGTAACACGTGCCGCGTTCTCCAAAATGACTTATTCTGGCAAAAATTGCTACTTGCAACACCTTCGTGACACACACCCTTGATGGGTGTATCTGCGGCGGCGGACGCCAGGTAAAGTGAGTATTGCACACATGTACAGCACGCCCCTGGACATGGGGTTGTAAGCTGTTGGAGCAGTGCTTTGGCAGCATGCCAAGCTTTCTTTAATGTACGCAGTGCTGAGCATTGCCAGCTTGTTCGCTCGCAACCGCATGTCTCATCATGCCTTGTCCTGGTCACACGCACACCACGTGCAACGGCCTTTCCACGCCCTAAGCGGAGTTCAATAAATCTACAGCACGCCACGATTGTGCCCGACACATCCACAAACACGACAAACACATGCCCACTGCGCCTGCATGCGGTGCATGTGTCCATGCCGCGCATTCACACACGCCACAGGTCAACAAGCTGACAGGGTGGCTGCGCAACTGGGCCACGCGCACCGCCGTCGACGAGTCATCCTCCCGAGGCAAGGGCAAGGGAAAGGCATCGGACACCGGCGGCATGACCTCCAACGCCGCCCTCATCTCCGGCCCCCCAGGCATTGGGAAAACCAGGTGGGGCGCCACTGCCGCTGCCGCCACTGGGTGCTCCTGGGGTTGGGGGGGGGGGGGGCATCTGCTAGCTCGCTATGTTGTTGTATTTCACAGCATGCTGTTGCGCGCGCCGCTGTGTCACACATGGAGCAGGTTTTCGGCCGCAGCCGTGGCATTGCGGAGTGCTGGTGGTACACGCGGGTGGGGGCGGGTGGGGACCTGTTTCCCCCCGTGTGCCGGAGTTGCTGCAAGCTTGGTGCGTGCGCCCACTGCACTGGCGGGCACGTATCTGCTGCTGTGATGTTAAGCTCGGTGCCGCCACACGTACGTGCTTCAAACAGTATAGTTCTATGTAAGTATATATAGTACTATGTATATAGTACAGTATAGTGCTATGTAGTACGGTACTTAGTCCTATTGTACGAAGTATATGCTGACACCAGTCCGTCCGTTATTGGCTGTGTTTGTGCCGTGTGGCGTGCCCGCGCGCAGCGCCGCCACCATGGTCGCAAAGGGCATGGGCTTCAGCGTGACGGAGTTCAACGCCTCTGACACGCGCAGCAAGAAGGTCAGTCCACTCACTCACCTGTGCACCTCTGCCTGCAGGGTAGGCGGCACTCCAGCTGTGCGGCCGCGCTGCTGCTGTGGCAGTCCCACATTTGCACACGCCAATGCTCAGACCATTCCTTTTTACTTGTGCTACGTAGTACTACTGTAGTACATGCGACATGCGGCACAAGCAGTGCGCGTGTGCTGTGACGACGCGCGGCCGGGTGCTCCGCTAGCCGCTCCTGCCGCTGGGCAGCAGACGTGCCGCTGCCATGCCCAGGTGTGCACGCCCCTACCAGCATGTGCGGCGCTGCCTACACAGCCCTAGAAGTGGGAATTCTTGTAGCACTTGCAAGGCTGCTGCTGCGCGCCTGTTCCGGCTGCGCTCGCACACAGCACACAACTGCAGTCAAACCAGAGCCAGAGTGAGATTGAGAGGCATGCGGAGCGTCTGCGCGGACCGACCGGCCCGCCATAAAACCTACTGCCGCCTGGAATCCCCACCTCACACAGCGCCTGCGCACCCTCACATCAGCCTCTGACGCGTGCGCATGGTTGTGCTCGTGTGTGTGTGTACGCTTCTGCTTGCTGAGCACTGTCGCAGTCCTTGGAGGAGGGTCTCAAGGACGTGCTGAGCAACACGGTCATCACCTTTGGAGCGGGTAGGCGCTGTCGCCTGGCACAGCCCACGCCCTGTGCGCCCTACAAGAGTCCTACCACCTCCCAACACCCCTGCAACACTTGGCACGCGCGTAGCCACAGGCATTCCGCGGCTCCTGTTGGCGTCTCGCACCTTCCCATGCCCATGCGCCACTGCCCATGTCCTGCCATGGCTATACCCCAACTTGGACTTGATGTTATACTTCAACTTGAAGTATAATGACTTGATGTTGTTGTACTTCAACTTTAAGTATACAAATGGCATAAATGGCATCAGGTGGGGGGGATGCCCATCTGATGACTGCGTGCACTGCGGCTGCGACCGCACCGGCCGCCACGTTGCGCCTGCACAGCGACATCTGTGGCGTTTGCGTCGGCCCCCCTGCAGTCCATCCCTGCCGCAGTCGCCGGTGCGCTGCCTAACACAGTCTGCCACAGGGCAGCACATGTGCACAGCCATTATTATTAGGGGGGATACAGTACACCACAGTTTGGTGGCATGCGCCGTCAACCGCCCCTTTTCGCACCCCTGTGGGCGGCCCATATGCGCACGCCCACCGCGTGCCCGCCACCTCTCATGGCAGCCATGACAGCCGCTTGGCACGGGTGTCGCAGCTGCAGTGTGCTCAGCACTCCTGTGCACTGCCAAATGTGTGTCTGCCCTTGGGGTACGTGTGTGTGTGTGCGCCTGGCAGGTGGCGGCGCCAAGCTGGCCAAGCGCGTTGTCATCATGGACGAGGTGGACGGCATGGGCGGGGGAGACAGAGGAGGGTACGTGGTTTGTATGGAAAACTATGTGTACACAGTTGGTGGTACTACAGCAGTATGTTTGTGACTACATGCCCCAAGTATATGAGGCCAAGCGTGTTGTGATCACGGACGAGGTGGACGGCATGGGTGGGGGAGACAGCGAAGGGTACGTGGCTTGTTTGGAAACTACCATGTTCACAGTTGGTGGTACTACAGTGGTATGTGTATGCACTTGAAGTATGTATACCTTGGTATTGATGCACTTGAAGTAGTATGTATAAATATATGTATGACTCATGCCCCCAGTATATGAGGGCAAGTGCATTGTCATCATGGACGAGGTGGACGGCATGGGCGGGGAGACAGGGGAGGGTACGTGGTTTGCATGGAAACTATGTGTACACAGCTGATGGTAGTCCAGTGGTACTACGTACTTTAGAACTAGTATGTTTATGCACTTGGAATATGTATAAATGTACTACGTGGTATGTGACCCATGCAGTATTTGGCACACACACGAGTAGTAAAAAAGGTGGACGGCATGGGAGGGAAAGACAGGGGAGGGTACGTGGTTTGTATGGAAAGTATGTGTACACAGTTGGCAACAAGTTTTTGTGTACCATGTCCCAAGTACCACGGTACTGCAGAGACATATACACGCGCAAGCTTGGTGCTGGGTGTGTTGTTACTCACAGTTGTAAGTGTGCGCTGGGCGGAGCACCGACCTTTGTTTTTAGCAGCCGTGTAGTGGACGGCGCAGTGGCGCGAGACACTTGCCACGGTGCTACAACCACCCACGTGCACTGGGTGGACAGGTGAGTTCTGATGCATGCATGCATGTACTTCGAAATACTGTATGTGTGCACATACCATGGCATCATTAAGGCGCGTAAGCGTACACGCATGACATAAGAAGCTTATGTACACATTATGTGTGCTTGTCCGTTCAAACGGGCGTTTATCGTCCGTTGTTCATGGCGGTGGCACCAACACGGTAAATGGTGTGGCTGTGTACTTCAGAAGTACAAGCGTGTTGTGTTTGCGATGCGCTATTGTGGCCTCTACCTACCACTGTGCTGCTGCCTGAGCAATGGCCGGCAACCCGGCCTGCTGTGCGTGCATGCCCACTAGTGCAGGGAACTGACCACATCCCACAACGGGAACCGGCTACGAGAGGCGGGCGCAGCGTCTGTGTGGGCAGGCCGGCCCGCCGTAGGATGTACCGCCGCCTGGAATCCCTACCTCACATCCCTCGAGCACGGACCCACCCCTGCTATTTGTCAACACTCACCACACTGCTGTGCTATTGCTACTGTTTCTTTTGTACTGGTCTCACGCGCGCAGCATGGCGGAGCTGATCAAGCTGATCAAGGTGACCAAGGTGCCCATCATCTGCATCTGCAACGACAGGCAGGACACCAAAGTGCGCAGCCTCGCCAACCACTGCCTCGACCTGCGCTTCAAGCGCCCCAACAAGGTAAGACAGCAGCGAACACCCAGCAGCAACGGTGCTCAGCAGTACGATGCTCAGCAGCGCCAGTCCTCAGCAGCGGCAGTGCTCAGCAGCGGCAGCGCTCAACAGCGGCAGCGCTCAGCAGCGGCAGCGCTCAGCAGCGGCAGTGCGTAACAGCAGCGGCAGTGCGTAACAGCAGCGGCAGTGCTCAGCAGCGGCAGTGCTCAGCAGTGGCAGTGCTCAATAGCAGCCAGCGCTCAGCAGTAAAGCGATTGAACCGTCAAAATGTCCGCCTTTTCAGGCTGCCCTGAGCCCTGCATGCTGCGCGTGACTGACAGACCAGCGACGCTGCCGGCGCTGCTGCTGCTGCTGCTGCTGCTGCGGCTGGGTGTTACTGCTATACCTGTGCCGCAGAACATGATAGCGAAGCGCATGAAGGAGGTGGCCCAGATGGAGGGGCTGGACATCGATCTCAATGCGGCAGAGATGCTCAGGTGCGCACTGCACCCAACGGGGTCTAGGAAAAAGTATACACTTCAGTACTTCTGTAGTACTACAGTAGTATTCCCTAGACCCCTTTGCTGCACCACGCCATTCCGCTGCTGCGCTGAGCGCCGTTGCTGCCGCTGCTGAGCACCCCTGCTGAGCACTGCTGCTATGCACCACAGCTTCCATGCTGCCTGGCAGACAAACAGCAGGCATGCAAAGTTAAAAACACATGGGCCATTTACAAGTGCTCTTGTGCTGCGTCCGCTGCCTGCCTGGGTGGATGCCGGTGCTGCCTTTGAGCAGTGAGTCAGTGGGCAACGACATCCGCCAGGTGCTGCATGCCATGCAGATGTGGAGCAGGGGCAGCAGCACCATGGGCTACATGCAGGTGCGCTTTCGAATGAGCTATATTTATAAGGTGTGCAGGTTTTCATGTGTGGGTGTGCGAGAGCCCAAGTCATGCATGCCGGCATGTAGCAGCGGCATGGCCATATATGCCCCCCTACAGGCATACCACATACTAGCACCCGCACACACACAACGCAGACCCATTGTGTGCGCTCAGTGCATTGCTGAACCGCCGGCGGCAGTCAAACACCGTTGCGCCGGCGCAGCTGCTCTGCACACCACCATCACACACCCCACGTTTGCTGGTAGAGTGTCCATCCCCGTGTGTGTTGCGACCCGCAGCTTGCAGGCGACGCGCCGTCGCTCTGTGCTCAGCGGCTGCGGCCTGGCGTTTTTGGCGCGCTGCGCATGTAGTGATGGGTCGCGGCGTATAACGTATTTTATACGTTATACGAAGTTCAAAATATGGCGCATTTCTACGCCCAAAAACGCGATGTACGGCGTATTTGCCGTGTAGATAGGGTAATATGTATACGTTATATGCTGTATTTACATACGTTATACGGCGTACAATACAAAGTTCATACGCTGTGATCCATCACAACGCGCATATGACGCACGCGTGCCGCCACAGGTGAAGGACGGCATTGCATTGCTGAACCCCCGGCGGCAGTCAAACACAGTTGCGCCGGCACAGCTGCTGTGCACGCCACCATCACACACTCACGTTTGCTGGTAGAGTGTCCCCGTCGTTGTGTGCTAAGCAGCTGCTGCCTGGCGTTTTTGGCTGCGCGCGCTGAGCACTGCACTGCGTGCGTGCGGCCACAGGTAAAGGACGGCATGCGCTCCATCAGCAAGGACAAGCTGCAGCGCGTCAATGCCTTTGAGGGCATACGCATGCTGTTTGCCACCAACAGCGTGTCGCAGCAGGACAGGTGGGGGGCGGCGCAGCACGCTTGCAGTAGACGGTGTCCTGTGGTGCATGGTACACATGGTACTTTTGAAGTATGTACTTTTCAGAAGTACTTCCAAGTACTTCCAAGTATGTACTAAACTATTGAACTCTGCCTGGGGCCCGGAAAGCCGTGTGCACATGGTGTGCGCGTCAAGCATGCAGCTCACCCCTGTGGCTATCCGAAAAGACCACGTTGCTCAGCGCTGTGCACTTCAGTGTATGCCCAGCGGTTGCTACAACACTACCAGTGAAGTATAGTCGCCATGTCCCAGTGGCACACGTGTCATGTACACGTTCTTGAAGTGTGGACTATTAAAATCATGTACTTTCTAGGCCACAATACTGTCTGTCACACACCTGCAATACATGTCCCGCCTATTTGGACGGTATAAATGAAAAATGGTGATCAAATGGGCATGCGCCGAGTGCGTGCCGTGGGGTGCACTGATGCCCCTCGCACTTGCACCCGCCTTGGCGATGTCCCGCATGACAGGTGTTGCGGCGCTGCTGTACCTCAACAGCGCCTTGCATACGCTGCCCAAAGCACAGCCGAAGCATGGTCAATGCCTGTGTGTTGATGCATACCCGCCGGACCTGTGTGTATGCGACCGCCAAGCTTCTGGCAAGCAAGAAGCCCACACCTCTGACGGTCGCGGCGGGTGCATGTTGCAACCCATGCATATGGACATGGAAACCATTGTCACCTGTTGGCTCCGTCACAAACGTGCAAGGTCAACGGCACTGACACCTGTGGCAGCGCCTTGCACCATGTTGCCATAATACCATTGTAGTACGTGTTCAAGTACTTGAAGTATATATATGTCGCATATAGTGCACGCGCCTGCTGAGCCACTTCTGCGCCTACACGTTTCCATTATGTGGTGGCCGCAGGTACGAGGCGTTCTTCACGGACTACAACCTGACGCCCCTCATGGTGCAGCAGAACTGGCCTGAGGCCCTCGCCAAGAGCAACAAGGCTACACAGATGGAGCGGTGAGCCCACGTATGACCATCACACTTCGAAGGACTTCAGTAGTGCTTCTATTGATGTGCACTTGTGGGCGTGCAAGAGCCCATATCACGCGTGCCCGCATGCCCGTGGCCATGGCACCTGCCCGGCAGTGTATGCACACGAACACACAAAGTGCTGTCAACAACAGACCTGAGCCGCTGGCAGCAGTAGTAGTAGTCAACACTTCTGAAGTAGACTTCAAGTAATACTTCAAGTAGTACTTCAAGTAATAGGTATGTAAATATACTTCGAAATTGTACTATGGCCGTGCTTCACGCATCACTAGTGTTGGGTCACGATGGGTCACGGCGTATAACGTATTTTATACCTTATGCCAAATACGGCGTATGTCTACGCCCAAAAACGCGATATACGGCATATTTGCCGTATAATGTATGCGTTGTACGGCGTATTTACATACGTTACACGGCGTATAATGCGAAAATTGTACGCTGTGACCCACCACTACGCATCACGCACTGCCTCTCTGGCTGCCTACTGGTGCTGCCAAGCGGGCCTGCCGCCCCCGTGCACCGCAGTCTTTGTACCGGTACTACTCTGGCTAAGCAGTCGTGCGTCACCAGCAAGCCGCGGCGCACCGGCTGCTGCCGGCCCATGTTGCTGGCTGTTGCGGTGTTCCCCTGCCCCTGCCGGCCGCGGCGAGCAGCCAGCCACCTGCTGCTGATCTGGCCGTGATGACGCTGGTCAGCAAGAGAGTGACAGATATGATATGCAAATAATAATAATAATAATAATAACACTTCAAGTATGATAGTAATTATTTTTTTGTGATGCTGCTGCGGTGCCGCTGGTGGCTGGCAGGCTGGCGCGAGCAGCGGACGCTGTCAGCGACGCCGACCTTGCGGGCAACATGGTGCGAGGGGACGTCCAGGTAAGGCACCGAGCACTTGCTTGCGCTGTTATGCTGTGCCACTGCCGCAGACACGAGCGCGCCTGCCACAATACTGGCGCCTGTACCACCCTCTCACATGGCGACAGAGCAAGTTGCGTCCCGCCACCATCAGTTTGTGTTGCCAAGGCCGCATGCTCCTGCGCTGCTGTCGGCCGTGTGTCGCGTCGCGCTTGTCTTCCACTGCTTTTCTGACTTCTCTGTTGCCCCTGCTGCCGCTGCTGTCGTTGCCACTGCTGCCGTCGCTGCCGCGGTGCCGCCGCCGCTGCCGCTACCGCCGCTGCTGTCACTGCCGCCGCCGCCGCCGCTGCTGCCGCCGCCGCTGCCGCCACCGCCCCTGCTGTCACTGCCGCTGCCGCTGCTGCCGCCGCTGCTGCCACCGCCGCCGCTGCTGTCGCTGCCGCTGCCGCGCCGCCGCTGCTGCTGCTGCTGCTGCTGCTGCCGCCACATCACTGTTATGACGCCTCCCGTGCCCAGCACTGGGAGCTGCTGCCCCTGTACGCGATGCTCAACGTGCGTGTCGGCTTCGAGTGCCAGGGATACGTTGGCGGTTTCCCCGGGTTCCCGCAGTGGCTGGGCAAGAACAGCGCCGCCACAAAGCGCAAGCGCCTGGTCGCTGAGCTCAACACGCACATGAATGCGAGGCCAGTGACACTTGAACGTGCGCTTCAACAACACGTGCTTACTGATGGTTTCAGCTACAGCTTTGCAACGCTGCGCGCGTGGTGTGATCCCCCCAATCAGCCCTGCTACCAACTTGTTCCGAAGTGGTGGCCGGGGCTGAACTTCAATAATTTGTTGGGTGCCTCCCAAGGCATGTTGCCCCCTACAGTGTGCTACGTTGTCAAGTTGTCTATTTATTACAAGCTAGGGTACAGTACTTGCATAGTTGTTGTTTGATTGGCTCCCAAAAGTACCACACACACCCCCTTTATTTGGCACCTCCGAAGTTCCCCCCCCCCCGGCGACTAGGTACTTCAGAACAACACGGTATGTGCAGGTAGTGCAGCAGGGCGGCGCATGTCAGTCTGGCTTGCGTGGGTGTGGCAGCTGACACGCTGGTTTCTTCTGCCACCAGGGGCGCCTGACCCTGCCCCGCCCTGCCTCCGGTACGTGACGCGCACTGTTTTTCAGGATCAATGCGGACAGAAACGCTGTGAGGCTGGACTACATCCCAGCGCTGCAGCGCGTCATCACGGAGCCGCTAAGGCGCGACGGTGCGGACGGCGCCGAGGAGGCTGCAGAGCTGCTGGATGAGTATGGCCTTAGCAGGGACGACCTCGTGGAGTCCATGGCGGAGTTCACCTTCTCGGTGCGTGGCACAAGCGCGCGGCACACGCTTTGTGTGCGTGTGTTTGTTTGGCAGCTGCGTAGGTGTGCATACGCGTGTGGGCCATCACTCATGGTGCGTGATGCATGACGTAGAAGTCTGTACCGTCTAGTGCCTACTGAAGTACTACTGTAGTATGTAGCCTAAATACATGTTCAGCAGCGTGCAAACCTGTACTGTCCCAGCTACGCAGCCCTACGTAGAGCCCCCAACTGCTGGTTTCTTCTTACCGTGTGAGGCTCGTTGCGTGGTGGTTGTCGTGGCATGTGCATGTGCATGTGCGCCAACGCAGGGCATGCGTGACTACATCTCGGAGGTGCCCGGCCCGGCCAAGTCCGCCCTGACGCGCGCGTACAACCAGGGCAGCCACACCAGCCAGGCACTGGTGGACGCCATCGCCGCACCCAAGAAAGCACAGGCAAGCCACCAGCGCCACACTCTCCGCTCAACAACAAATCAACTTGTCATGTGGCTGCACTGACAGGGAGGCGCCGGCCCCGCACCGCACGGTTGACATGTCCTGCAAGACAGCTGTATGCCCACGCCATGCCATGCACGCAGCGCACGCCAGCCACTGCCGCCGCTTTCGCATGCATGGTGCCCCCCCCCCCTCCCTGTATCACCACATGTCAGCAACTGCAGCTGGCGCGGCGTTCTTTCCGCAGCCCATGCTGCGCTGAGTAGCGGGTGCCAGTTCTGCTGAGCACTGCGCACGCCCCAGCTTGTGCTGAGCACAGAAGGCCAAGCGCATTCCCTGGGCTGAGCACCGCGCGCTCCCTGCTTGTGCTGAGCACAGAAGGTCAAGCGCATTTCCTTTGCTGAGCACTATGCCCCTGCTTGTGCTGAGCACAGAAGGCCAAGCGCATCCCCAAGTCCATTGAGATGGAAGGAGAGGAGGAGGACGAGGAGGCGCTCCTCATGGCGGATGACGACGACAACGGCGAAGACTCCGACGTCGACGTGAGCGCCTTCATCAAGAAGCCCAGGGGCAGGGGCGGAGGCTCCGGTGGCAGCCGCGGCGGCGGCGGCTCGGGGGGCAGCCGTGGCAAGGCTGCGGCCGGCAGGGGCAAGGCTGCTGCCGGCAAGGGCAAGGCAAAGGGAAGGTGATGACGCCGCTGCTGTAGCGAGGAGCGCGGTGGTGCGTGTTGTCGCAGTGTGGGCGTGCCGCTGTTGCCGCGGCGCGCGCTGGCGTGTGCGCGCAGGGGATGGCTGGCGCGGTGCGCGCCGCCACGGTGGTGCATTTTGTGTACAGGCACTTGCATATTGCCATGCTGTGCTGAGCAGCCGACTGACAGCATTGATTGCCGCCGGCGCACAGCAGGGGCAGCCGCGCAAGGGGCCTAGTAGCTGCCCTGCTGCACCGGCAGCACAGCCCGCACACGCTCACCCCTGGCGCTGTAACACAAAATGCCGGCACCATTTTAGCGAGTTGGCATCTCTGGGGTTGTGTGTTTTGTCTGTGGTGCGGTGTGCTGCCTTGGGGTATGTGTGGCATGCAGTGCTGTCGCACGCGGCTGTGGGGCACACGGTAGAGCGGCAGCGCAGCAAGGCAGCGACACGTGCCGGGCCAAACTCTTTTGCACCCACCACTGTTTGTACACAAGTTTGTGCCAAAAAAAAATTCATTCGTCGGCGGTGCGTCTGTCTAGCCTACGTCCTGACTAACTTTGCATGCCGCTAAGGCGGTGTTGACGAAACATGCATTGCACCAATCTCAGCAGCAGCGGCTGTTGTGCAGCCGCTTCAACTCACGTACCGCTGGGACAGCAGCGCACTGCGCCGTGTGCGCCTGCGCGACGACCTGCACTCTGCTTGGAACGCCCTGGCTACGCACACGCACCCGCAAGCGCACCCCAAGTTCAACAGGTGGAACAGCACAAACAGCTCTGACCACATGGGGTGCTGCGCCCGCAGCTCGACCAGCAACATTACAGCGCTCGCAGCTGCCCTTCCTGCATGCGATGTGGCGTAAAGGCTCGCCAGTGAAGCGCTCCATTGGGCGACTGCGCACACACCTGAACAGCAGGGAGCAGCATGGGGGCAGCGCACAGCATTTTCGGAGGCAGCTGTTGGCGCAGCAGTATTGCGAGTGGTGGCAGCTGTGACTGTGATAACATTCATGGTTTGTGTGGTGTGTAGCCAGTGCACACATACCATCATGTCTCTGTGACTGATATTTGATTCGTTCAGAAGACTGCAGCACTGGCCAACTTTTGTGGCGCCACGGCCAACAGAACGCACCTGCCATTCCGACGCAGAAAAGAACGAGCGCGTTGCCTGCAAGCACGTAAATGGCGGCAGTGCGCTGCAGCCAAGCGCTCTCCACGATGAAGGCGACGACCTCCCTCGCTGCGCAGCCCAGCGGTGCACGGCAGGGCGAGCTGTTGATGGCAGTTAACACTCCTGCCCACCCGTCCACCGAGGAGGTTACGTGGACGGCCAAGGCGCCCAGCAGCAGCACACAGCCCTGCGCGCAGTCCATCACGGAAATCAGGCCGACAGCGACAGCGACAGCGACAGCGACACCGCGATTTCGACGCCACGAAGTGCGTTTGACCAGGTGCTGCGTTTCCGTGGTCAAGCCGCTCTCGATGTCAGTGCTGGACGAGACGGCCATCGGCAGCAGACACCAGCCGGTGCTGATGTCACCGATCGTCGCGTCGCCCAGGAGTGTGAGAAGTCATGGTGGCAGCAACCTGGCCCTCCGCGCCAGGCATCAGCCACGAGGCACCAGGTCACATCACATTGATGCCGACCCAGTTGACCCTGCCGTGATGGACGCGCCCGAGTCAAATAACCAGGGCAGGAAGACCTCCAAGCCCCGGCACAGCGATTCTTGCAAGAAATGAGGTGCTGAGGCAGGAGCAGCAGGAGCAGACGAACAAATTACGCACCAGATGCAACGCTGGAAGCTTGCCGCGGCACACACAGTCGCTGAGTTGTGGGTGAGTGGGTGAGCACACGAGCGGTAACACGAACGGCAAACCTCAAGACCTCAGAACGGCACTCAGTTAGACACAAAAACGACGCGGGGTGTGTGTGTGCGATTGTGATCGAGGGTGCCGCGGCGCCACAGTGTTGAAACAGTGAACACCCCGAACACCCTGCTACGTTGGCCTAGCTGCGCACCCACCAGGATGGCGCAGTTTTCAACCGTACGGCGAGAGCGCTGCTGAGTGCACACTTGCTGCTGCCAAAAGACCGGTCACCTGCCTTCCGCCATTGGGCGAGGATGGCCAACAAAGAGAGCTTTCCCTGCTTCCCCTCCTGCTCTTCCGTCCTGCTACTGCCTGCGGCTACACACCTGGTAGCTTCGCCCGTCTCATGACGCTTGCGATGACCAATGCTCCCTCCGGCAGTGCACTATTGGCACCACACCAACATCATCATCACGGGGCAAATCAATTGCGCACTCGCCGCAATAATGCGTGAGAGGCGGGCGCAAAGGCAGGAGACGAGGCGACAACAGGCGGCGGGGGTGCCCGCTGCCACCGAGAACAGGCACAGAGGTGAGTGGTGCAGCGCAGCAGCAGTTGGCACAGTATCAGGTGAAACAACCAGGACAACAGCAGGTGAGCGTGCGCTGACAACGCGCAGCACTCGTCACTCACACAGCGAGCACAGCTACGTTGTTTGTGGCTCGGTGTTGCCTGCGCTGTTGCCTACGGCACGTTTCGCACCCCCCACTTCGCTTACAGCCGCAGCTGCCTAGGCGGAGGGGGCCGCACTTGCTGCTGTGGCATGTGCTGCTGCCGTTGTTGGTGCAGCTGCAGCACCGGCTGCTTCTCGGCTGCTTCTCCGGCACTCTGCTCGCACAATTGCGCCATGGCCGCCGCCATCAGTCACTAACACAGTCACCACCACTCTGTGTGCTTCCTTGTGTTGTCGCAGTTTTTGTCGCTCCACCGCCTGCGCTGCTGCTACTGCTTTTCAGCCGCCCTCGCCGCTGCTGCCGTCGCTGGTGTGGCGGCAGTTCGGCAGCCGAAGCAGCTGCTGCCACTCATGGCTCACACTCCCCACTCCAGGCTCGCCTTGCTGCTGGTGGCATGCCTTCTGCACTACCGGCGGGGAGCAGGCGCCCCCCCCCCGGCCAAACCCCACATAGTCACCATCCTCGTAGATGACTGGGGTTGGAACAACTTCGGCACTCATGCCAAGGGACACACCAACGAGGCGGAGGTGCGCACACCAAACCTCGACAGACTGGCAGCGGAGGGCATCGTACTGGACCGCCACTATACTGCGTCCATTTGCACTCCCACCCGGTCAGCCTTCCAGACGGGGCGAAACCCGGTGCATGTGACTACCGAGAACGACATGCCCTGGCTGTTCAACCCCTCTGACCCTGAGACTGGCTTCACGGGCATTCCCAGGAGCATGACGGGCATTGCAGGCAAGTGGTGCTGGTGCTTGGCTTTAGGGGCAAAAAGACATGGTATGCGAATTGCATGTGGCGACACGCAGACATTGCGCATAGGGTACGCGGTGTCTGTAACTATATATATGTATAGTATATAGTATATATATATATATGTGTGTGTGTGTGTGTGCACGCACGTGTCCGATGCCACTGGCACCATAGGGCACTCTCACAATCATGAACGGGCAGTGCAGGGGGATAATGATTGTATGCGGCGTGTGCGTTGTGCGTGCAAAAATGCCCGTTGCACACCGGATGCGATCATGCAATCAGTTGCTCCAAGCCAATACTGTGCACGTGAACACCCGCAAGCAATTGCCTGTGACCACCCAGTTGCCATTCCTGCAACAAATGAAGGTGTTTCAGCACGGTGTCTGCCTGCAGGTGGCTGTGATTAACCAAGTCGGCGTTGCGCACCTGTGTGTTCTGTATTTGCATTTGCAGAGCAAATGCAGCTGGGCGGTTATAAAACCCACATGGTTGGCAAATGGCACATTGGCAGCACAGTTAATGGACAGATGCCGAAAGGTGAGTGCTGCAGCATCAAAGACTTGGAGCGCCTCTTAAACCCCCTGCACAGTTGTTCCACCAGCTGCTGCCACTTGTGCAGCAACGACGGTGTTGTAACCCTTGGCGTGTATTTGGCTAGAGGCCTGCCGTAAAACTGACAGGCCCCTAAGCTTCCTCTCACAGTGCTCCCACCAGCTGCTGCAACCTGTGTGTAGCAACATTGGACCTGTAACCCTGGATGTGCCTCTGGCTAGACGCCTGCTGTAACACTGATGTGCAGGTGCACAAACTCCCATGCACATGCCATGACTTCAAGCAGCAATACCAAACCACCACCACTTCCACCGCTGTAGCTCCTACGTGTATGGCTGCTGCACAGTGCAGTGCACTCTTTTTTATTTTGCAGTCTGCGGATGTGCGCAGCATGAGCCTTGCGTTACATTGCTGCTGCAAGTATGCAGCTGACACCTTGCCGCGCACTCTTCTATGCACACACGTACCCCACTGACTCAGAGCCGCTGAATGCTGCCGAGTCGCACCAGCTGAGCCCCCCACACATGACAGCAGCACACCCTGCTGACGATTCTGCCATCACGCTGCTGCGCGGCTGCCGCCGCTGCCACCGCCGCCACCGCCGCCGCCACCACTGCGCAGCACGAGGCTACTCCACCTTTCTGGGCTACCTGTTCTCCGGCAACAACTACTGGACGTACGCCAACGGCGGCGGCGCGGCCTGCCGCCTGCAGCACCCCCTGATTGACCTCTGGCGGAACGACGCACCAGCACTGAACCTGAAGCCCGCGGACTACTGCAGCTTTGCCAACCAGCAAGGGTGCACCTATGAGGACGAGCTGTTTGAGGAGCATGTGAAGGAGGTGATAGGGGAACATGATGCGGGGGATCCGCTGTTTTTGGTGTGGTCCCCTCATGCGACGCACTCGCCGCTGATGCCGCCGCACGCGCGCGTGGCGGAGTTTGAGGGCTTTGCGGATGACGACGGGTCGCGCAAGCTGTACGCCGCAACTGTGGAGGACATTGACATGTGAGTAACGAGTGGAGGAGTGAGTAGAGTACTGAGTAGAGTACTGAATAGAGTACTGAGTAGAGTACTGAGTATGTGTCTTCGTGGGCGATGACGGCACGCCAGCTGTACGTGGCCACCGTGGAGGAAATGGACCTGTCAGTACTGACTAGAGTAGTGAGAAGAGTAGTGAGTTGAGTACTAATGGAGTATTGAGTATGTGGCTGTGTGGACGACACGGCTCGCGCAAGCTGTACGCTGCAAGCATGGATGACATTGACCTGTGAGTAACGAGTAGAATGGCGAGTAGGGTACCGATTAGGGTATTGAGTATGCGACTCTGTGGCCGACGACGGCACGCCAGCTGTACGCCACCTCCGCACCACAGTTGACCTTGCCAGGGCTCGACATGCTGCGAACTCATGAGCCACTCCCCGCATTGCCGCCGCCGCCACTTGCAGGCGCATAGGGCGCGTGGTGGACTCGCTCAAGGCCAAGGGCATGTGGGGTAACACACTGCTGGTGGTGACCGCGGATAACGGCGGCGTGGCCGCACGCGCTGGCGGCGCCAGCAACTACCCGCTGCGCGGCGGAAAGTACACTAACCTGGAGGGCGGTGTTCGCGCCAATGCCTTTGTGGCGGGGGGGGTTGTCCCGGAAGGGAGAAAGGGGACCGTCGCAGCGGGACTCATTGGTGAGGGCACGCGGCACGGCGTCGCTGAAGTGCAAGTAGCTGGTGCTTGCAGTGTCCATTGTGTGTTGAAGGTGCCATGTGGTATGTGCAGCTGCAGGAGCATGGTTCGTGCGCGGGGGGGGGTCGAGCAGTACCAGCACACCGCAGCGTACCAAAGTTATGCACGCGGTCGCATCAGATACTGCTGTCGCAATGGCCTGTGAACTTTGCAAGTAATGCGGGTGGCCGGCAGACCTGTCCCTTAGACTTTGGACCCGGAGTTTTGCCTGTTTGACACTTGAAGCATTTTCTGAAGTGTTCTTTCCTGCACTTGTCATACTGGAAGTGCTTGCACCGTTGCGACTTGATCGTGAAGGGGGCTGCGCATCCGTATGCTCTCCTATCAGCCCTTGATGTATTGTTAGGGCTGGCCAGACCAGAAGCGGGAACGCGGAAAGAGTTTGAAATGCCCCGGTTTGAGATGCCTCATGAGACCTGGACATGGCACCTGAACACGGCAGCTGAAAGGGGAAGGACAGTGCAGTTTGTGAAAACCTCTTTACCAGTGCATGGTAGGAAATAGGGAAGGCTTGTACTATAAGTATCATTTCACACTGAAGCAACCGCAGTACAGCTGCGGTATTTGAGAGTGTGCCTGCTATCAAGACTGGTACGCCATGTTCTGCTTCTGATGTCTGCCTACTTTTATACTACGTACGAAGTACAAGTGTATACATGCACCGTGTATAACTTCATGACATGTCCATATCTACTCCCTGGTATGTCCGCAGCCATCACATACGCCACCTTCTGCCACCTAGTATGTACTTTCAAGTACTTCTGAAGTATACTTAGGGTTGTGCCATACGTATAACGTATATACATCGTACATACGTATATACCTCGTATATACCGTACACGCCAGGTG
>JAULBY010066319.1:0-32950 GCA_032358315.1 Ophiocytium majus | reverse complement strand
AACATGCCAGGCTTCCCACAGTACTGAGCTTTCCCAGTTTGTTTTTCGCTACCTGTCTGATTTCCTGGTCACACGCATCGTGTGCAAAGGGCTTTCCGCGCCCTAAGCGGGGTTTAATAAGAGTACATTACTGCTGCAAAGCTGATGTCGTTGCCACCTGCCATGGACAGCCTGTGCGTACTGGTGCAGCAGATCACAACAATGTAGTGGTCACGACTGGTGCCCTAAACACCATTGTGGCACAGCTGCAGCATTCTTTTTTGACATCATTTGTGCACGCCACGTCAATAGTTAGCAGCTATGACCAATGACATAACATGTCGTCGGCAACCATCACAGTTCAGCGGTGCCCTGCTGCTGCAGACAGGCAGACCCGCTCAAAAACGGCACGGCTGCTAAGCCTTCCCATGCTAGACAGGAGGTGTGCAAAGGCACATTTTGCAGCCTACCCTGGCATCATGAACAAATATGGTACAAACTCCAGGCACGCACATGCCATGTGCACACTGCTTTCCGCGCCCTAAGCGGTGCTTAACAGAATCGCAGCATGCATGTAAGCAGTCTTTGCACTAAGCACAAACAATTGCTGATGCTGCAGACTGCTTTCTTTTGTTTGTTTGGTTGGCAACATGAAATGGCTCTTGGCAATGGACACTCAACAGAAGCACAACAGCAGCTGTCAATAGTAGAAATTGGGTGGCAGCAAGGCAACGGTGGTGTCATTTACAAACGGGCATCAGGCCGCCACTCACTTGAGCAGCAACGTCCTTGCCTTGGACAGAACTTCCTCGTAACCCTGTCTTGCATCTGGTATTTTGCACATCAATGTGGCCAGTTCCGCCCTTTTCTCCACGGCCCTAAGCTCCTTTTGCCTCTGTTGCTGAGCTCTCAACAGCATTTGCACCTGCTGTGCTGCCAATGCACTCCGTGGCGTGAGAGGCGCCCGCCGTGCTGTGCCACTTGCACTAGTGCCGCTGGTGCCACCGCCATGGGCTTCGAACCCAGGCTCCTCCACTCCTGCAGCCCGCCTCCGGTTGGCGCGAATTCGCTCTGCTGTCCCCAGGTGCATCGTGCATAGAGAAAATCGCTCCTGCCGCGCTGCCTGTGGCACACCATGCATACAATTATTGTCCCACTCCGGCCGGCCGCCCTGGTCAAGGATGGCCCGTAGCTGCTGACGCACGTTTATGTTGTGAGCGCCATAGCTCCATGATGCTGTTTGCTGCTGCGTAGGTGGCGCTGATTGCATGGTGCTGCTGCGCACTAAGCTGCTTTTGCTTCTGCCGGCAATGCTGCCACCAGTGCCACTGCGAGACAGCTGCGGGAGCGCGTGGCCCGCGCTGCACTGCCTGACACGCTCCTGTGGCGCAAGCGCACCTAGTGACTGCTGCGGCATGGGGTGCAGAAGCTCCCACAGCCTGGTGGAGCTCATACCTGGCGCTCGCTGCCTCAGTCCCGGCAACAACTGTTGCTGCTCCCGCTTTGTGCTCATGGTGGCCGGGTTGAACATGCGCTGCGCGCTGCTCGGGCGATGACCGAACGAGGGTGGCTCCGCAGCAGCTATTTCTCGCTCGTAGGGCTCCAGCCCCGGCGCCTCGCCATCCCGCAGGTCTTTGCTGATTCTGGCCAAGGAAGAGGCAACGGAGGAGCAGTACTGGTGCTTGCCCACGTCATCGTCGTGCTGGTTATTGCTGCTGCGGGCCGAAGCGCTGTGCGGCATGGTGTGCGGGGCACGAGCTGTCAGGCACCTGCGCCGCTAGTGCCCGACAGAGGCGATCAGGGCTCCCGCTGCTGAAGGTTCAGACACCTGGTGCACGCAGGTCTGACTGCGACCGGCGACCGGCGACCGGCGACCCGACCGGCTGCTTTGTGATTTGACAGTTTCAAGTTGACCCACAAGGCCCTGTGACAAGGGTCCGGATCGCGTTCGGATCAAGTGAGACTCTGTGGGGGGTGCAATGCAATCCCCCCTACTGCCAGCCAGGATTGCCGCGGGCAGTGGAGGCAACGCGCCAGCTGCATCACCGCTAGCAGTGCCTGCGGCAAGACGTGCTCCTGTACGAAGTGGGCGCCGTGAGGCTGCCTGGTTCCACTGAGAGAGCAGCACTGGTGGCGCTCGGACTGGCGAGGTGGCGATGAAGGCGTTCAAGGCGGTCACCAAGATCGGTGGGGACAGCGAGGGGGGCAATGAGTTCTGGATGGCCGATATGGACACAGTGGATCTCTCTGCTGCACGCCAGGCGGAGCCGCGAAGGCGCCGGCAGTCAGAAATCGACGCCATGAATGCCAGAAACAACAAAGAGCTGCCCGCAGGGTGCTCGTACAACAAGTTCGCAGTACACGAAATCAGGAGGTCCTACGTCTGCAACAGGCTCCGGGAAAGGTGCGTGCATGCGGCCGCTCTGGTGGCGAGAAGAAACACGCGTGCGCCTGCTCACGGCAATGCTCGTCAACGGTCGGCTTCCATGCCATGCAGCTCTGTGGCCCATACCAGCACACTTACCATGCCCGGCGTGTGTGCCTGCACTTGTGCAGCAAGGAGCAGTTTGTTGCACAGCAGCCAGTGACCGTCTTCTGCGGCACCTTCAATGTGAATGGCAAGAAGGAAAAGGAGGATGACCAAGGCCTTGGGGCATGGCTGCAGTGGAAGAGCGACCCTGACATATACGCATTGGGGTGAGTAGCAAGTGCTGTGGTTGCTGAACAGCGCTGCTGCTGCTAGGCGCTTGGGCTAAGCTGCTGGTGCGCTGCTGCACTGGTTATGTACGCCATGCCCTGTATTCACAACGCGTGTGTCTGCCTTTGTCAAGCTAACCCACACCTCCACATACCTCGCCGCAGTTTCCAGGAGATTGTTGACCTGAATGCGGTCAACGTGGCTGTGTCCGACAGCAAGAGCCTGCAGCGCAGCTTGATGTGGCAGGCATCCATTGAGTCACATCTGCGTCTTTTCAACAGCAAGTACAAGTGCATTGCACAGCGCACACTGGTGGGCGTCATGCTGTGCATTTTCGTCAAGGAAGACCTGGAAGCACAGCTCACAGATATACAGGCAAGTACGTGCGTGCGAGCATGGCCCATGTGCATACACAACTAGCATTGAGCTGGAACATGTGCCACATGTACATGTGTAGCAGCCGCACTTGCCACACCTACCGTATCTGCTAAAAAATGACCGTCATTTGCGCCATGCCGCATGTGCAGGAGTCAGAGCAGCGGACAGGATTTGGCGGAACATTTGGCAACAAGGGTGGCGTCGCTGTGCGCATGCAGCTGTATGACAGGTATGCTGGTGTCATGCTGCAACTTGCACGCCATGATAACTGCTTGAAGTAGTAACCACCGAGGTGCATGCCTGACGTGCTGCAGTAGCATGCTGGTGTGTTTAGTGTGGCACACATGGGTCGCCAAGTGCGCATACCAGGTTTCAAGTTGTGTTTTGGCTAGGGTGCGTGTTCAGGTGCTGACCGTCTGCGGCTGACATCTTATACTTGTGCGCTCTGTCTGCATGCACATGTATGTATGCTGCAGTACACTCTGCTTTGTGTGCTCGCACCTGGCTGCACACACAAAGAACATCGCCGGGCGCAATGAAGACTTCAGCACCATTGCCAGCAAGCTGGAATTCCAGACAAAGGGGGACCCTGTGGGCCAATGGGAGGTTAGGGGGCTTCCTCAGGAGAACCTGAGCAACAGCGGAGGCAAACAGGCATATGGCATCCTGGACCACGACCTTGTGTTCTGGCTGGGAGACCTCAACTACCGCATTGTGGAGGCAGCAGTGCCCATCAACGAGGTGCGGCCACACGACTTACCAAGCACACCTGAGACCTGTGCATGACGCACTACATGTACACCATGCTTACACCACACACCCCATGTATGTGCCTGGGTCACCTGTTTGTAGGTGTTCATGCGCGTGAAGTCACCTGAGGGGCTGCAGAGTCTGCGTGCCAATGACCAGCTCAATGTGGAGCGCATGAATGGCAGGGCCTTTGCAGGATTCCAGGAGGGGGAGCTGCGTTTCCTGCCCACATACAAGGTACACCCTTCGGACATGCATAATGGCTTTCTATGTGCAATGCATCTGTGCGTATACTCGCTGCAAATTCACACAGTGCATTTTGTGCGCCACTGGGCGGCGTCAGAGCCACCTCATCCATACCTGATGTTTTGCACAAGCTGCTTACAACTTACCAACAAGTTGTGTGACTGTCTGCATGTGCAGTACGAGGTTGGAACCAACGAATATGACCGGCGACCAGAGAAGAAGTTGCGCGCCCCGGCATGGTGTGACCGCGTGCTGTGGCACTCTCAGGACCCAGCCACAGACCAAGTGCAGCTGCTGTCCTACCACAGGGCAGAGCTCACCATCTCCGACCACAAGCCTGTTGCTGCTGCCCTGCTGGCGCAGGTGAGTGTGCAACATGAGTACAGGCTGTTGGCGCTCGTCTGCTGTGTTGTACATGCAGCATTGCACCAGCGCGCTGCTGCGGCACCTGTGCAGTGAGAAGACTTAAAAAACAAACGCAACTATGCTTGCAGCGTGTGCTCATGTTCAGCCACGTGATTGTGATCATGCCACAATTTGTGTTTGCCACATCGCTGCCACGCACTGCATGCATCTGCATTGCACTTCACATGAGCAGGTTCGCCGAATCGACCCGGAACAGCACCAGGCTGCCTACCAGGCGGTTATATCGGACCTTGACCGCTACGACACAAACCTGCAACCACAGGCAAGAACATTGCTGGTTACAGCACTAGGCAGATGCTTTTTTCTTTCTTGTAGCATAGGCATGTGCGCTGCTTAGCGCCTGCACTTCGCTGCATTCACCAGGAACGCTGGAGTGATTGCAGTCATGGCGATGCCATTCATTGTAACCAGTGCGGTGTAGGCGCATTCATTGCCTGTGCTTCTGTATGCTAGCGAGCTAAGCTAACACAAGTCATTATTGGTGCTGCTGCTTGCGTTGCTGCTGGCACTGCTGCTGCTGGTGCCAAAACCAGATCTCTGTTTCATCACATCGCGTGGACCTGGGCGTGGTGCGGTTCAGGCAGACAACAACCGTCACCATCCGCATCACCAATGTGGGACAGTCCCTGGCGTACTTTCGCTTCGCACCCAAACTGCAGGAGCCTGCACCAGCACCAACATGGCTCAAGGTGTGAATTTGCATTTCCAAGCGCTGTCGTCATGCATGCGATGCCGCGCTTCGAAGTGCCGCCAGCTTGCTGAGCTGGGCTGGTTGCATGCTGCATGTGGTCATTTATGTTGGCTGAACATCCATTTGCTCCCTGTTGATGCACCTGCCATTGCCTGCAGGTGGAGCCCACATTTGCGCTGCTTAAACCAGGCGACCTGGTTGACGTCTCATTCACAGCCCTTGTGGATGGTGCCATGGCCCAAGCGCTGGCAACTGGCTGTGCTGTGCTGGAAGAGGTATGGAACACATCATGTGCGCCCTAAAACAGTTTATGCAACTTCTCTGATCGCTGCACCATCCGAGAACGTGACGCTGGCTTCACTGCTTGTTGCTGCATTGTTAACCAGTTGCATGCACTGTCACGTTTCAACTCCACAGCTTGTTTGAAATGGGGCAGTGCATGCCTGCCGCTTGTATGATGCCGCTGCTTTTGGTGGCATGACCAGCGTCCTGCAGCATGCTGCTTTGTGTGCAGCAGCTGATGTCCGGCCATGCACTTGTTCGCACACGCACAGGTGCTTGTGCTGCAGCTGGAGCAAGGGCCCGAGTACTACTTGCAGGTGTTTGGCACATATGCACAGAGCGCGTTTGGCACACCACTGGCAGTGCTGGTGGCCAGGAGGGACAGGGAGGTGGCAATAGCAGTGCCTATGGAGATTTGGCGCCTGCTGGATGGAGTCGTGCGCCGGGGAGGGCTCACCGATCCTCAGGTGAAGTGCCGCATCCGCTCAGTGTGCTTACACCACCTCTACCGTAGGCCTGCAATACTACTTCCTATGCCAGCAGCTACCACAGTGCAGTGGGACAGGTACAAAATGTGCCACATGTAGCTGGCAGGTACGGCACGCACACTGCTGCACATGTAACATATGCCTGTGTTAGAAAGTGATGACCATGCAGTAGGGTTGGTGTTGATGCCTAGTCCAGGCATGTAACGTGTCAAATGCAGTGCACACAGGTGTGCATATGTTGCTCAACAAGCTATCATTTTGTGTGTATGACCCGCACCGTGATGGTTGACCAGTTTACTTACTGCTGCAGCAGAAGTGCACTTGTTTCATATGCATGCTGTGTGCTATCGCATCAACAGGCGCGACATGCACCACAAAGTCATGAAACTGGGCACCGTTTGTGAGCACTTACTTACTGCTTGCCAATTGAGGCTCTTTAGTGTGCACCGTGGCAACTGGAATGTACAGTGGGACAGCGAGTATCTAGGATCTGCTGCCTGTCTTGCACATTCATTATCAGTGGTATACATACCATGTCTGTTATGGTGTCAGCAGTTGGAAGACAAGCAAGTACGCTTGGGCTCACTGTGTCTGCTATGACTGGGTATGTTCGAATAGGCCCGCCGACCCCGCCTGCATGCCAGTACTGATTTGCCCATACTACTCAACACGTGACAGCGTTGATAGAGGGAATTTCCGATCGTGCCCTTCACAAAAAAACCAGCACACCACCTAAGAAGGAAGAACAAATGGCAATGCACAATGATACAGCTAATAAAAGGTGCGCTGTTTGCCACCATAGCCTTGATTGCAAAGTGTGGCAGTGCGCTTGCCGCCAAAGCCCAGCCTAGGGCTAACAGTACCAGTAGCACCAGGCGAACCCAAAGGAAAGCCCCTGCTTTCTCGTGCAATAGTTGTGGCTGTAGCTGCGACTGCTGAGGCAGACCCTCCACTTGCACCTGTGAGTCTGTGGCTATTGTCACTGATCAGCTGTGAAACACCAACAGTATCAGTAACTGACACTGTGTCCAAGGGGCAGTTTTTTTGGGGGAAGTGTTCCAATTGGTGTCATGTGCACTTCACAACCAGTGTTACGATGATGGCTCTTGCTCATGGCGGTGTGTGGCTGTGGTGACACGAAGTTTTCAAGCCTCTCCTGTGGCACACAGCCACCTGCAGACGCATTTGTCAACTAAGGCGGGGGAACAAGAGCCCTAAGAGGGCAGCGTTGCAGCTACATGTATGCTAGACAGGTGTCCTTGTTCAGCGTCATTGCTAAGTGCACCAGCGATGCCACAACGCACACAATGTGTCACTGGTCAGTCAAGGTCAGCGCCTCCCGCCACTCACCACCTATCTGCACTGCATTTTCGATTGCTCAGGTGGCAGGAAACCTCTTTGCTGCGCAACAGGATCCCAATGATGCAGACGTGGCGGCTGCCACTGCGTGCCTCGACAGCAGTGATGAATTCGATCCCAGCTGCTCAGCACAGACCCTGGTGCACGTCCTCCAGAACCTGTTGAAAGAGCTACCCGAGCCTGTGGTGAGTGGACTGCCGTTTTGACAGCTGTGGTGACTGTTGTGGGCGCGCCGCTGCAGCAACAGGGTGTTCTGAGGCCATCTTTCTTTGCTCTCACATGTTTGGTGTGCAAATAGGTGCCCACATCTGCCATCCAGCTGGCAGAAGACGAGTTCCCGGACTTTGTCAACCGCTGGCCACAACGCTTCCTGGACAGCCTGCCACCAGTACACCATGATGTCTTCATCTACCTCATGCTGTTCCTCAGGTAAGCCATACCGGCAGTACTACTTCAGAAGCACACATGTGTGTATGTTAGTGCCATGCATGTACTGTTTGCCGATGCTGTTGCTGCTCCGACAACTTTTTCTTCGTGCGTTAGTGAGTGCAATTGTGTCTGCTGCCCAATGTTTGCTGGGCACAAGCCACCCATACCATTGGTGCCACCGGCTGCACGCTATGTCCGTGTGTCTGTGTGGACCGAATTGGTGTACTAGGTAGTTTTATTTATTCGCACTTGTGGGTGTGGGCATGCAAGAGCCCGTAGTATGTGCACAGCTAAAGCTGGTGGCGCTGCTGGTGTCTTGTGTCCTTCGTTTGCGTACCCAGGGATCTGCTGCAGGCACGGCTGCAAAGTGTGAGGGGCGGCGACATGAGCCAGGACCAGACATTGTACTATCAGGCGCAGGCTGTGGCAGCTGCTGCCGCCGACATGCTGCACCCGGCCAGCGACGATGTCAACGCAGCTGGCCCTTCCAGCTTGTCTGCTGCGGACAGCAGCGGCACCCTCATACTGGATGGAGATGATGAGGGCGACATGCAAGCGGGGACTACGTCTGGGTCTAAGCTGCAGCAGATTATACAGTACTTCCTGGTATCGGGCATGACAGCACCGCTGATGGCAGAATAAAATTACCACGGTTCAGCGCCCCTTGGCTGCTCCGCTGTCAATACCATGTACCTGTACATACATGCATTCTTGTGGACGGACCAAGTGCACCCACACTCAAAGTCTCTGGTGCGGCTGTGTGCACTTGCATCTGTGTATTGTGCAGAAAGGTTTGGCAACGTGCATGACATGTCGCATGACACACAAAGACCCTCAGCAGTATAGTGTCATCATGCTTTTCCGCTTGCGTTGTTGTGACAGCCTGCATTTCATTGGCTCAGGTAGCCATAAGCACGCAGGGATGCCGGTTTCCGCCTCCAGTCTTTGTCCACCTTCACCTCCAGCTTCAGGTACACCTTCTGCCCAAAAAACTGCTCTAGTGACTCGCGCGCCTGGGTGCCCAGCTGTTTGATTTTTGAGCCGCCCTTACCGATGACCATGCCCTTCTGCGTTTCTCGCATCACAATGACGGTGGCATCAATGGCTAGCAAATCTGGCTGCTCCTTGAACCTTTGGATAACCACCTCAGAGCAGTATGGTATCTGCGTTGCACAAAAGCAAAACGCAGTGCGCATTAAAACGAGCAGTGTAAGGAGCATGTGCACGATGCAGCGTCAGGCTGCGATGTTGATGCTGCATGTCAGCCATGCAAAGGCTAAGTACCTCCTGGCCCATGCAGGTGAAGACCTGCTCCCTGATGATTTCGCTGGCAAAAAACCGCATGGGGCGGTCAGACATGGTGTCTGCACCGTAGAAAGGTGGAGAGAGGGGCAGGTGCCGGCTGATTTCCTGTGCAGCACAAAACACGATGTAAATGCCCCCCTGGTGTTAATCTGCTCCTCATCAGCACAGACGAGTGGAGCTCACATGCACTCCTGCAATCAGTTGACATGCTGGTGCCACATACAGGCAGACTTGTGAGGCACAGGTTAGGTCTTAGGAAAGACACGTGCCTTGAGCAACTGCTCCGTGCCGGTGCCTTCAGTGGCACTGATTGCACACACGTGCGCGGCGGGCAGTTGCTGCTTCCACCGTGCAATTATGTCGTCCAAAGTTCCCACTTCATCCAGCTTCTCTGCCGAGAGTGTCATAGGGCCGCCACCACCAGGGAGCAGGTCAACCTGCGCACACGAAACACAAAACTTGTGAAACCGTGCTGCAGCCACATGCATGCCAGGGTCATTGTTCACAATGCATGTGGCACAGGTGCCAAAGTGCCCAAAAGGACCAGTCAAACGCCAGCTGCCAGCGCTCTTACAGCATAGCAGGTGCGCAAGCGACATGCCTGATACCTTGTTGATGGCCACCACAACTGGCTTGCCCATTTGGTTGATGCGCTGAAGTATGTCTGGGTCAGGAAACTCCTCTTCAAAGAGGTCTGTGACAAAGAGCAGGACATCAGCATCCCCAATGGCCTCCCTCACAAAGTTCATCATGCCCTCCTGTGAGCAGGCATTGAAGAAATGCAGACAAAAGGCAGTGGTGAAGTCAACCACTAGCTGGCACGTGTGTGTGCCGGCGGCCTTTCCAAGAATACTGTGGCAATGCTGGCAAAGACAGTTTTTCGGGCAGGAAGTGGTATCACACTTACGTGCAGCTCGTATCTGGGCAGGAGGACCCCTGGCGTGTCACTGTAAATGATCTGCATCATGAGCGGGCAGAGCCAGCGGAAAATAAGCATGTGCGTGTAAGTCGTTCAATCACACCCTGGCAGGTGCCCACGCATAGGTGTATGGTGCATTACTCCTAGCTAAAACAAGGTGTTCACGAATGAGCATTACCTGGAAGTCTTCACCAGTCACAATGCCAAGAATGCGATGACGAGTCGTCTGTGCCTTGGACGTGACGATGCTCAGCCTGTCACCAATCATGTGGTTCATGAGTGTGCTCTTGCCGACATTTGGGCTCCCAATGATCGTTACAAACCCCGTGCGGAAGCCCTCTTTGACATCCTGTGTCACTAGCTGCTAGCAGAGAGTGCACAGACAGGCAGGCACAACAGGGGACAGCAACAAGCCAGTGATCAGTGTCATGGTGCCAGCAGCACATGGTAGCGTTACATTCAGCATTTTTACCTCCAGCACTTCTGTCGGCACAGCAACAGCAACAGCCGGGGTTGCAAAGGTAAGGTGTGAGACAAGTGCTTTGCCTGCAAAGTCCTGGTAAACCCACACACACGGCTGTGCATGCTCGCTCGCCTCTGTTCGCAGCAGCTTATCCAGGCCAATGACATCGCCCTTGATGCTGGCCGTGACAAGTGATTTTGCCTCCTCAGGTTCCTCGAGAGAGAGAGAGCTGTCTTCCATGGACAACCTCAGCCACCTGCACGTGCACAAGCAGTAGCGTTGCGTCAATTCTCAATTTGCTACCACAACTTCAAACTTTTGGGGGCCACGCAGCAAAAATTGGGGAGCTGTCAGAAAACTTCACCTCAAGTGCGGCTCATCGCCAGCCCGTGCATGTGCCCTATTAGTCTGTATTGCCCGAGGTGGGTGTGCCACAAACGCTGCTACCAGCTGCGTGCCATGCAGCTGCGCCACCAAGCCCAAGGCTCTCCACCGCATGTTGCACTTCAACAAGAGGTGGGCAGCACGGCCTTCTGCAGACAGGCCCAGCGACTCCGCGGCAGGTGTAGCACCCAGCTGTAAGACAGGCCCAGGCAGCGAACTCCGCGTGTTGCCCTTTGTACGGTCTCAAGCCAACAACGAACTTCAACAAGCTTGTTGAAGTTCTCTTCTGGCTGCACTCAGAAGTTTAGAACACACACACTCAGGATGCGTGTGCAGGAGTGCAGGGAGTGCGGCGTGCGACACGCGCTGCGCGCGGGGAGCGGCATCCGCATCAGGTGCACATCCCGTGCCACATCCCTCCCCCGGTGCTGCTGCACGGCGCAGCGAAACCGCTGCTGCTGCTGGTGTTGGTCAAATTGATTTCAAACCTCCAAGTCACGGGGCGACTACACTTAGAACCAAGACGGCGGTACTGGCACGAATTTTGGATAACGGTTTATGTTGTTTCGTACATATGGATGGTGCACGATGCTGAAGATGCTGTGCGGCTTGTCTGTGTACTCTAGGCAGAAGGACACCTTGTAGGTCTTTGTTGCCCCTGCATACATGCACGGCTACAGCCGTCGACCACGTGGTGACAGGACTGGCTAGGCCGCGTACAGGTGCGGCGTGCTCCACGGCGACTGGTGCTGCTGAGCATGGCTGAGGCAGCGAGCTGTGCTGCAATCGCGGCCTTGTTCAGGAGGCCAAGTGCCTGCAATAACTGTCGCGCTGTAGGGTTGCGGTTGGTCGCAAAACACGTTGTTTGCTGATGATATACAGTGCATATCCATAAAACAAACATAATCGCATTTAAATGCGTACACATTCATGTACATTAATGATGCTTTTTCTGGTCACACGCACACGATGTGCAAATTGCTTTCCGCGCCCTAAGCGGAGTATAATAAATTTACATACATGTTAATGCAGTGCTCTGGCAACATGCCAGGCTTCCTTTGGAGCATGCAGTGCTGAGCATTGCCACCTTGTTCGCTAGCAACAGCATGTCTGATCATCCTTTTTCTGGTCACACGCGCGCACCGTGTGCAAAGAAAGGGCTTTCCGCGCCCTTAGCGGAATTCAATACAAGTACATGTATGTACACATGTGTGTAGGGTTGCCGGAATCGTATTATTTTTGCTAATTACTCCGTAATTGTAATCGTAGCATCACGCAACTTAACATAAAAATCGTAATGGAATACCAAGCATGCAGAATACAGCAGCATACGTGTAGACAGCGCCGTGCGCCCGGGCAGCTGCACCCCTGTGTGAACAGACGCTCGCATCAGCGAAGGGTCCTCGATCAGATGCAGGCCCACACTAATTGTGAAGAGGAAGTGGGCCAGGCTCGTTGCACTGCGCTGCTGACGCGCAAAACACCCTGCGAGCTTTGCCGCCGCGCTCCTCTCCGTCCCTCCACTTCCCTTGCAGCTCGGAATGCCGTCGGCGCCGGGGGTGTTGTGCTCCTTTGCCGTGCGTGTGAAGTTGCTGGCACCAAAGTACTTGTGGCAAAGCTCACACATTGATGATCAGGTACACGTTGACACCCTCAGAGTCGTAGATGGCGAAGAACTTAGTCCAGGGCAGCTTGCCTGCCTCCTTGGTGGCTCGCAGCTTCCGGACAAGGTTCCTACTGCGCTCTCGACGCCAGCCTGTGGTAGGCGCAAGCCGCCACCACCACCAGTGGCTCCCTCAGCACTGCCGGCACCCCTGCTCGAGCCACCACCCGCCGTGCCATCGACACACGCCACCCTGGCGGCGCCACCCGCACCTGCTGCAGCAGCAGCGAACATGCTGCGTGCTGTGTGCCTGCGCAGCCGCCTCCGACCCCTCCCCTAGCCACCCTAGAGAACTGTGGATGTGCGTGTTGCTGTTCGGGCTCATTACCCTTTTTATAGCCCGCTTCAGAATTACGCCAAAAATCGTAGCGTAATTACTAGACGGTATTTTTTACGATTACGATTCCGGCAACCCTACATATGTGTGTGTGTATTTCGGCGTATACCCGTACACGTCAACGTATTATGGGGTAGTGCATGCCAAAATGCACGCTGGTGAGCAGGCCACAGCCAGAGAATTATGGTGTAGTTTAAGTTTACTACCACAAAGGCACACATGTACACTGGTCAGCGCCCACTGCTAATGACGGAAGGGGAATGGGAGGAGGATGGCGCGGGCGGCGGCGGCGATGGCGGCCAGTACTCGCTGGCGGAGGCGCCCACCGCCGAGCCGGAGCGCGACGCCCGCTGACTGCTGGACTCAGCCAAGATCGACTTCCACCTGGCGCTGCCACCCAAGCACGCCAACGAGTCTAACCCCAGGTGGGCGGTGCAGTGGTGGGACGCGCTGCGCAGCGCGACGGAGGCAGCGTGCGACGGGCTCGTTGAGAAGCGCAGCCAGAGGGGCAGGGGGACCCAGCCGCGCATGGCCATGGGAATGTTCGCGTTCGTGTTTCGCATGTGCGTTCGCGCGCTCTGATTGGCCCGGCCCGAGTGGCCTGGCCGGCCTTGAGGGAGGGTCTGAACTTGCAGCAGTAGCCGTTCACACGAGCAACTGGTTACTTGGTGAGAGCAGACGGTTGTGTAGAGAGCGCAGCACATGTGCGGGATGGAATACGACGTGGGAGGTCGACCTATTTCAAACATTGCCAACCACCCGCGGTTTTGACAATTAGTCAGTAACTTGTGAAACAAGTGAAACCAGCGACACCAATGTAATCTATGCAGTGAATGAAACCAGTGCAAGGGGCGGCAGCAGTAAAAACAGTGAAACAGTGCAAGCAGTGAAACCAGTCTAAGGAGTGCAACCAGTCGAAGGAGTGCAACCAGTCGAAGGAGTGCAATCAGTCGAAGAAGTGCAACCAGTGCCAGTGCCAGTACCGGTGCCAGTGCCAGTGCCACCAGTGCAAGGAGTGCACCAGTGGATTGAGGTGTATGCACTGTACCACTATGCAAAAGCTCAGCTGACAACCAGAGGGGAGCAACCCTGGTCGTAAGTGGAACTCACATGTGCTACTACCACATTCCCCCCCCTAAAGTGAACGCCTCGTCCCCGCGGCGGTGGGGCAATCCGCCTGGGGTGACCGGTGCCCGGGGCCCGAGGGACCGACAACCGGGACAGAGAGAAAGGAAAAAGCCCCTTCTGCCTTCTGCCTTGAGCGGGATTCGATCTCGCGACCTTCCGGTTCGGAGCCAATGATGTGGATGGATGCACTGTACCACTATGCAGAAGCTCACCTGACAACCTGGATGGTATGCTGTAGTGGACAGCTTACGAAGGCCTAGTAACTGGTACACACACTAGAGTTTGGACACGGAACGGAAAACAACACGGTACACGAAACACGGACTTCGTGTTTCAGTCTAACATCAACAATTTTCTTCCCGGGATGGATTATGGTTGCACTCAGGATGTCAGAACTGGTTTCATTTGTTCTTAATTCAAGGGTGAAACACCACACGGTCCGGCGTCCAAAGACCGTGTAGGGTAACCGTGTTTGAACACGGTTGTACACGGCGTTTACACCGTGGTTCAAACACGGTTTCTACACGGTATGCCAGCTGTTGCTGAGCAGCTCCTGAACGCCACCCTGGACTTCTGGAGACCACTGGAGACCAGTACGGGCCTGCTATGCCACAGGAGCAACGAGGCTACTAGACCACAAGCAGCATTGGCTGTGCGACCTGTGGCGCATGGCTCAAGTGCAAAGACGGCCCTGGCTCCATGGACAACCACATCAGCTTAAGGCACCGCCAAGATGCGGACAGCGCCAAGCAGCAGCACCAGCAGCGCGTCACGGGCGACGGGAAGGGCTCCGGACCGGCCCCCGTCGGCAGCTCGGTAGGGCGGCCTTCTCTGGGAAGGCCGCCCGGGGCAAAAGGGAGCGCACACAACGCAGCTGTGGACCTGTGCATCCAGCCGCTGGCGCAGCTGCAGCTGAGCAGCAGGCGCTCATGTCTGGCATGCAAGCTGCGCATGAGGCTAAGCGCCAGGCTCGCTTCAAGCACCACATCCTCTGCTGCACCTGTAAGCGCTGCTGGTAGCACTGCTGTTATCATCAGGCAACGCCTGGAGGAGCAAGTGCGCCAGCAGCTGCAGCTATTCACAAAGAGCGACCCGGTTGCGGCTGCCACGTCAGACCCTGGCGTACTTGGAAAATGCGGTCCTCTGTTCTGCCTGCGGGGGGAGGCACGGAGATTCCTTGCCTTTCAAAAAAAAAAGAGAAGGGGAATTGTAAACACGCTCGCGACCCCACATACATACGCCTACCTAAACGTATACGTTCGCTACATACGTGCCGAAACTGTCGCATACGCGCGCCATACGTGCCCCCCCCCCTGTGCTGAGCAGCTGTGAGGCGCCGGTGCCCACTGTTGCATGCTGTGGTGCGGCGTGCACCGCTTCGCTGTCGTGCTCAGCTTGGTAGGCCAGCATCTGCTCCCTGTTTAAGCTGGCCATGGCACCTCCAAAGGAGTCAGCAAGAAGCCTGAACACCAGCTCAGCGAGGGGGATTCATCATCACTGCTAGGCGCCAAATCGAATCCTGATATTGCCGAGATGGTGTTCCTTGCTGGCTGCTGGGACATTATGCAGAAAGTGCTTGTTGCAGGCACTGTCACAGGCAGTGAGCTGGAGCAGGCTGAGCTAGAGGAGGCCTCCGGAGGAAGATGGGGCACCTGCGAAGTTGGTAACTACTAGTATTTCGGAACAGTCACTCAAGTAGAAATTTGCCGGAACACTGCTGGATAGGTTCTTTAGCCTGGGGCTGAGCACCAGCAAAAAACACGGTTCCTACACGGTACACGGTCTGCTTTGGCTGGTGCGTACACGAACACGAACAGCACTGCCGAAACGCGACCGTGTCCAACTCCATTGGCTACCACTGTCAGTGCATGGCACATCAATGGTTGCCCAGGCGCGTAAACCGCATCAACTACTGTGGTAGGCGTCCAGGTCAGCAACATGCAGCTCAAGGGTGGGTTTTCACAAGGCCATTCCAGCATGCATGCTGACATGGCAGTTGCTGTTAGCTCTGCTGAGGCTTGGGCTCTATGCTGTACGCCTTAGTCCCGCAGAGCTCCCCGCGGCGCCGCCGCGGCAGCAGCTCGGCAGCAAAAATAAAAAATTGGGCAAATATCTGCACATGGTAGTGAAAAATGGGCAGATCTTGCCTGATTCTTCAGACCATGGCAGAGCTCTCGTCATCACACGTGTGCACACCGTAGGGCATGGCGGCCCGGCTGTGCGCCGCTGCCGTGGCCGCAGGTTCTAGCTGACGCCTCGGTTCAGCTGCTGAGGCCCTGGCGCCAGCAGAGAGCTGCTGCTGGTGCCACAACCGCAGCTTGCGCCGTAAGTTCCTGCTCTGCCACAGAAAACAAAGGGTGTGAGACGGAGGCGAGCCATGAGGCTGGGGGAGCAGCTGACGGAGGTGGGGCGGAGCGTGGTGGCCACCCTCCTCGCCGAGAGCGAGCATTTTGCGAAGCTGGTGCGGAAGGACTGGAAGCTGCGCACCGCCAACGAGTCCGCAGTGGCGGAGAGGGTGGCCAAAGAGGTGTGGGGGGTGACCAAGGCTGCTGCCAACGCTGCCCGCTTTGAGCGCGAGCTGGATGAGAAGTACGGCCCGTTCAAGGACATCATACTCAATCCCACCGCGCAATGGGTGCTGGCGGTGGCGGCATCGGCCTGGAGGGACTTCCATGCCTTCGGCAAGCGCCCGCTGCCCCCCGTGGGAGCCGTCATGGTTTTGATCATGATGGTGAGAGCGCACCAGACCCTGCCGCGCATATTGTTGGCGGTGGCCATTCTATCAGGCATGCACCCCCTGCTCATGGCGCTGGGGGCGACCCTGTACCTCAGGGCCGTCTCCGCACCCCGCAAGCCCAGGGGCTACACCCTCTTCATCCCCGCTGAGCCCAGGGAGAAGGCGGGCGAGCCCCTGGAGGACGCCTTCCACCCCTCAAAACTCGAGCCCGACGGTTACGACTTTATCGTCGTCGGCTCCACCATAGGCGGCCTTGTGGTGGCGGCGCTGCTCTCGCGCGTCGGCAAGCGCGTCCTCGTCCTCGAGAGCTCCCCCCGCATCGGCGGCTCCGCCCTCGTAAACGCGGGCGACTACGAGTTCGAGACCGCGTCCCCCGCGGTGGGGGCCGTCCGGCGCTACGCCCGCATTCTCGCGGCCGCCGCGGGCCCCGCCGCCCCCCAGCTGCGGTGGTTCCCCGTGGGGGTGAGCGCCGGCGGCAGCGCAAAAGTCCACAGAGTCGTGAGAGTCGGCGCGCGCGGTGGCGTCGTACTGCACCCCGCGGGGCGCGGGCGCCTGCTGGAGCACCTGTCCGCAGGGCACCCGGAGGAGCGGGAGCGCGTGGAGACGTTTCTCAGCTCGCTGGCGGTCATCGGCGGCGCGGCGGCGGCGGACCTTCTGGAGCGCATTTTCCCGGCGAAAACGGCGTCGCGGCTGCGGCGCGTGACCGGCGACGGCTACGCCGCCTTTGCGCGCAAGCCCATCGCCGCCGTGCTGGAGCGCGTGACGGACTCCGCGCCCCTGCGCTCCGCGCTCATATCCCTGTTCGCCGAGGAGAATTTGGCGCACGAGGAGGTGGCCTCCGGCGCGTACGTCCGCGCGGTCGTCCCCGCCCTTGACGGCGTCCACTACCCGCGCGGGGGCTGGCGCGCCGTCGCCGCGTCGCTGCTGCCCGCCATTGAGGCGACCGGCGGCCGCGTCCTCACGCACGCCGGCGTCAAGCACGCGCTCCTGGAGGGCGGGCGCGTGGCGGGCGTGGTGCTGCGCGACCTCACCGCCCCTCGCAGCAGCGGCGGCGTGGAGGTGCGGCTGCGCGGCAGCGGCGGCGCCGTCATCAGCGCCCTCGGCGCCATTGAAACCTTTGAGGCGCTGGTGACGGACGCAGACGCCGACGCCGTGGGCGGGCGCTTCCCCGCGGGGTTCGGGGAGCTGCGGGGGGCGCGCCCGCGGCTGCACGCCTGTGTGGGTCTCACCGGCAACTGGAGCGACGCCCTTGACGCGACGGCGGCGGACTATGTTCACGCGCGCGACGACGGAGCGGCGCGGCGGGACGAGCGCTACCAGGACGCGGACTCGGAGTGGCTGCGCATTGCGTTCCCCGGCGCCAAGGACCCGGACCGCTGGTGGGCGCCGCGCACGGCGTGCGTGGTCTCGTGCGAGCTCGCCGACGACGTCTTGCGCGAGGAGTCGCTCCCCGGCGGCGTCTTCACCCCTGGCGCCGCCGCCTCCGCCGCCGCTGACGCAAAGGGGAGGAAGGGCGAGGCCCCGCCGTTGGAGCTCTGCAGCGCGCCACGGGTGTGGGCGCTTAAGAGCGGCGCGGGGCTGGACCGTGCGAGGGACCGCCTGGTGCGGCGTCTGCACGATGTGTACCCAGCGACGCGCGGCGTGGACGAGGTTGTGCACGCGGTCGTGGAGGCGCGGCCAGGGGTTTCGGCGGCGTGCGCAGCTTCGGAGGCGCTGCGCTGCCCCACCCACATCCCGGGGCTGCTGCTGGCGAGCGCGGATATGTGCGGGGGGGGGTTCGGGGGGGGGGTGGACGCGGCGTGGGCGGCGGCGCATGCCGCGCTGGGATACACCCCCATGGAGATGCTTCTGCTCAAGCGGACGCTCGTCAGGGACCTCTCGACGCTGCGGTGACGCGCTCGGGAGCCTTCCGGTTTTGGTGCAGAAAGCGGCGGCGCGGCTGTGTGGGCGGCGGTGGAGAGGGGTGGCGTGGCGGTGGGTGGGTGGGGCGCCGAGCGCGCCGCACCTGCGCCTGCTGCCGCTGCGCATTTGGTTGGCGCGCACACAGCCGCCGGCACGCGCGGAAATCACATGTTTATTGGATGGTTTTTTGTGAGGCGGCGGGTGCGGCGTGGGCGTGTCTTGTTGCGCTGGTGAAGCCTGTGGTGGCTGCGCTGTGTTGTGTGTGCGTCGCCTGGTGTTGCCAACAGGTAAAGTTTGGTGCGTTCGCGGGTAAAGCTTGCCAGCGCACCCGTTGAGATACCGGCGCAGGCAGGAGGGCACTTGTGTTAATCATGTCAACCAGTTGTCGGTTCACCTGCCCGCGCATGTCTCACACCCGTGCATTATAAGCACCACCACCGCCGCTGGCAGCAACAATGTCTGCCTGTTTACAAACACATTTCCCAGCCTGCTGCTCTGCTGAGTGACAGCAGCAGCGTAAATATGCTGTGCAGTCCGCGGAGATTCATATGCTAGTACCATATATATATGCAGAACCCACATGGCTGGTGCTGGCTTCGCACGCGCCTGTAAGTACAGCCCGGCCACACAGTCACTCTGTGTTCACATGCAGCTGCCCCAACGTGACACCCGCCACCGGTAGCATAACACATGCTGAACCAGTCAAAGTAGTGCTACTGTACTAGCAGCACTTCTTGCTCTTGCTAGTACAGAGTTTTTAGTCCGGGTGCATGCTGCTGCGCACGTGCCGTTGCTTCGTGCGTGGTGGCATGCATGGCATGGCTGCTGCACATCCACAAGAGCAAACAAAATGGCTGTGGTACACAATGTCTGGTATCAGTGCTGCGCCAGGAGTTGCCAGCTGCAGCGCCTTTCGCCTGCCAGCATGCAGCACCCTTGGCGCCGCACGCCTGGCTCAAGGAGTGGCATGCCGTTACGTTTAAAAAGAGCCTTGCCATTGGAATATACCGTGATATTGGTACACATGGCAAACTGCAAGTTGTATTTGACAAACAACAAAACTACGTTGGAGTTGAAAAAAAAAAACACCTTTTCTTAGCACCACACGCGCGCAAGCCTGACTTCTTCACTACAGCTGTGTTGTGCCAGGTGAGGCTGTCAAAGTTGTTACACTCCTGTACCATGGCAGCCATGACAGTACCGCAGCTCTCGCGCATCACAAGCCACATGCAGTAGTAGCAGGTGACTGCCACTGGACAAGGCAGCACTACAAATGGCTGCGCAAGTGCCCACACGCCCGTACCGCTGTCACTGCACCGTGTGCCTGCACTACTCGTGTGAAGTCGACCATGCATCTGCCACCAGCACATGATCTAGACTGTGAAATTGTGCACACACACGCTACGCATGTGCGTACAATGACTGACGTCCACTCACACAGCAATAGCCAAAGTACTGCATGCCAGGCACCCATGCAGTCATGCTCCTTGCGCACACACCTCTTGCCCCAGTGCCGCCGCATGCGCCCACGGAAAGCAGCAGGCAGCGCAGCAAAAGCCCACCGCGCCCCCCCAAAAAAATATGAGTCGCCAAAACAGGTAGGATTTTTGTAACTGAAAATGCGGCACATGATCCCGCGCCCGTGTGCCGGCCGCGCGCAGCGCACACAGAGCTAGCCTCTGTAGAAGGTAATGCAGGTGAAGGGGCGTAAAGGCGGACTGTCCGGTGCTCTACTTAAAAGAAGGAGGCCCGTCGCGCGAGGGGCGCGCGCGCCGCACCAATCTGCTGCCATGAGCAGCCGCCGCCGCCTGCAAGACCCGTCTCCGAGAATATTTTTTTCTCTGCTCTTCTTCTTTACACCTACTTCAGAAGTATGTTTCACAGTGTTTCACAGTGCGCACGTCTGCGCACACGGCGGCCCGCCCCCCCCCTTCCGGCCCCGCCCTCCGCTGCCAGCCCCCGTGACCGCCAGCATACATAAACCGTCATGCCCCGCCAGCTCTCGAACTTTCATCAGAGCCGCCCGAGCCCTACTGCCCACTTTCGGCCGGCGCCGGCGCCGCTCCAACTGGCGGCAGGCAACACCGTGTGCGCCCGACGCCAGTGCCGCGCCTGCCAGTTCGCAGACGCCACGCAGCCATAGCCATGCCGCCAGCCACGGCTGCAGCCATTAAGCCGCTCCCGCTGTGTACAGCAGCCGCCAGTGCCGCCGCGCCTCCGGCCGTCATAGCCCACCCCGATCGCGCTGCAACGCGGCTGATGCTCGCCTGGTGTGGCAGCAGCCGTTAACAGCTGCGACGCAGCTGCTGCTCGCGCGGTGCGGCAGCCGCCAACGGCTGCGACGCGGCTGCTGCTCCCATGATTTGGCAGCCGTTAACAGCTGCGACGCGGCTGTTGCTCGCGTGGTGTGGCGGCCGCCAACAGCTGCGACTCGGCTGCTGCTGTTGGCGCGGCACGCGCGGCCGCCTCATAGCTTGGTGGGCAGAATCAGGTGGAACGGCGCAATCTTGGCCTCGAACCCCTGCTCGCCAATCGCGCCCGTCACCATGAGATAAGACCCCTCCATGCGCCCGAGCACACGCCCCAGCGCCCCCTCCCGCGGCCCCTGAAAAATAGGGCACGCGCTGCTGTACTCGAACACCTGGCCCGGCTCGATGACCGGCTGCTGCCCCACGACGCCAGGGCCCTTTACCTCCTGAACGGCCGTCCGCCCCGTCTGCGCGTTCGCGGTGCGGATCTGCCACTTGCGGCTCACGAGCTGCACGGCGGCGCCGGACCCGTTGCTGATGCGCACGCGGTAGACAAAAACGTACTGGTCCTTGCCAGGGTTGCTCTGCTCGGGGTAGTACTGACTGCGCACCTCGATCCGCACGCCGTTCGTGATGGCTTCGCTGCGGGTGGAGTACACGGAGGTGCTGCCGTCGCCCGCAGAGGCCGGCGCCGGCGCCGAGGCGCCGGAGCGCCGGGTGACGGCGGCCTCCTCCGCTGCTGCTGCAGCGGCGGAGGCCTGGGCTGCGGTGATGGCCTGGTTGACGGAGGGGGACATGTCGACACGGCGGGAGCCGTTGTTGACACTCTCCAGCATGCGCAGGGGGGGGCCCAGCTTGTCCAGCTGCAGCTTGAACTTGGCGGCGCTGGTGGCGGTGTGTGACGGCGGGCGGTAACAGTCGAAACGCAGCGTGGCGGCGGCAGGAAGTGGGAGGGAGGAGTGGTGGTTGGTTGACGCACTGTTGCTGGCATAGAGGTGATGCACGCTCGAGGTGTAATGCGGCTGCATGCCGTGGTGGCGGTGCATGTACTGGTAGGCGTGTAGATACAAGTGCGGTGGCGGTGCCAGGCTCGCCTTCGCTGACGGAGGCGTGTACCAGCCGGCCACAGCACAACTTGGATTTTTGCAGCTGTCGCAGAGGGCTGCACCCGCCTGCACGCGCAACTGCTCCCTAACATCATCGCTTACGCGCCCAGCACGGCCGACTCTCGTGGCAGCGCCCGCAATGCTGCGGCACTGCAGAAACGAAACCGTGAACACTTCCAGGGGGGCCCAATCGAGCACGCACCTATAGTAATCATCGCGCGCCAGGGCTGCGTCCACGGCCTCCCTGAGTGCGAAGTACGGGTCCTGTGCCTTGAGCCCCTGGACGCTGTCCCGCAGCTGCTCCGCGGTGGCGAAGTCCTGGTCCTCGATGGCGGCCTGCAGCCGAGGCTCCATCACGCAGATCTGGTCCCACAGGGCCACCCTCTCGTCCTCCGTCATGGTCAGCGTCGGCGCCCTAATCTCCGGCAGGCGCACAGGCTCGTCGTCAGCAACCGGCTGAGGCGAGGCCCCCCCGAGCCCCTCCGCCTGCTGGCGCCTCTGCGCGTTGTTGCCATCAGCTGCCGTCATGGCCAGCCGCCCCCTGCGGCTGCCGCCGCGGGAGGGGGGCCTCCAGCAGTGGGCCTGGTAGTGCGTGGGCTGGTGCCGCTGCTGGGCAAGTGCGTGTGATGACTGCTGCGCCAAGGCAGCGCTGCCTACCGCGGTGAAGCTGGCGGGCTGGAGGAAGGCGTGAGAGGTAGCGGCCATCGCTGCCAGGGCCACCACGGTCCGCCTGCGGTGAGCCATGGGCCCCCCCGCCGCTGGCTGTCGTGCTGGCATCATGACTAGGAGAAGCGCCTGTTTGCTGTGTGCCACTGGGTGTCGTGTTGGTTGTTCTCTCGCGCGCGCCAAACGTGACCTCGTTGCAGTTGGCGGGGGGGACCGGCAGCGCCTCGCCAGCAGGGGTGTGGCAGTAGCCGCACGCACAGGCTGTCCCGCAGGTGCTACTAGAACTGCAGCTGCATCAGCGCGCCGGACTGCGTCGCCTGTGTGCTGGCAGAAAGCTTCATGAGAGTACGTACTCGAGTACTCGAGTGCAGTTTGACGGGTCAGGTGAACCGTGAAACGCCTCCAGGGTAACGGTACAGAGTGAGCGCACGTGTTGTAGCTTTCTGCTGAATCGAGGCTCATCATTGATATCACTGCGCAGAGCAGTGCTCAGTTCTGTAACGTACACAGCACGTTGACCTTCCCCAGCGGTTCAAGCGCCAGCGAACCCCATACGGCTTGGTGCTGCACCCACGGTGCACACACACGTTCGAACCGTCACGCCCGCAGTCGCACCAGTCCACTTCTACTGGGCGGTGCAACAACACCTGCGTTTGTGCAGTGCGCAGCGCAGCGAGCCAGACCATGACCGCGCTGCTGTGGAGGGCAGTGCCAGTTGTGGCGGTGCTGCTGCTGTGCTCGGGAAGCCCCTACCTCGCCGCCAACCCTTGCCCGCTCAACTCCTTGGGACTTCCCCAGGACGCCGCGGCCTGCCAGCGACCGCCAATCCTGCGCAGCCCTGAAGATACCAGCAGCAGCCGCAGCAGCACCACCGTCGGTACCAGCGCCGCCCCAACAGCTGCAGCAACCGCAGCCGCAGCGAAAAAACTCACCAGTGACGCGTTCGATGACTGGCTCAGGGGCAATGGTGTCGCCAGCGCCAAGACAGAGCTGCGCACGGCTTACGGGTCCAGGGGACTGTTTGCCACAGAGGACATGGCCGGAGGTGAGGCCATCATCGAGGTGAGTGGATGCGCACGCCGGACTGCACCACTGCACCGCACCGCAGCGGCAGCAGCAGCGGCGCCGGCTCCACAACAGGCAAACGTTTAGCACTGTACAGTATGCACATGTTGAAGGCATTACGCAACACCCTGTGGTGACTGCCCTTCTGGAGTGCTGGGTAGGAGGTGCGAGACACCGCGTGTGATGGTGCTGCAGTGGCACCGTGCACACTGCGGCCATATATATATGTCTACAGGCTTGCAAGTAGGACATGCCTCAAGTATACACCACATGTGTTGCCATGAGCGGCTTGTGACGATGGCAGCCGCCCCTGTGTGAACCAGCCTCGAGTGCGATGCCCATACAGCCAACCAGCAATGGCCAGTCAGGACGCACACAAACCTGCGCAACGGGATCCCTGCACTTGCAGCAAGCTCTAGCACCTCATCAGCCCACACATGACCACACGGCCCTTTGCTAGCACGCAGCACAACATACGCAGGCCAGCCCGCCATAGGTTTTTCTTCTCTATCGCTTGGCACACCGTGGGGGGAGGCGAGCGGCGCGTCCGAGTAGGCAGGCCGGCCCGCCATAGGATATACCGCCGTCTGGAATCCCTATCTCATAGGATATACCGCCGACTGGAGTCCCTACTTCATACTACAGGATATACCGCCGTCTGGAGTCCCTACCTCATATGCCCCTCCCCCTTGCCCTCACCACATGCCCAGGTGCCATCCCACCTGATGGTCACCGCCTCCATGGGCAAAGCAACGGTGCCCGGCCAGGCTATGCTGGCGGCCGACAGCCGCAGTGGTAAGACGACCCCCGACCGCGTGTTCATCACACTGTTTCTCATCTGGGAGCAGCAGCGCCCGCAGCGCGACAGCTTCTACCAGCCCTTCTTTGACTCTCTGCCGTCGAGCGTGAGCCATATGCCCACCATGTGGGGGCAGGACCAGCGCGCGTGGCTGCACGGCAGCTCCGTTCTCCAGATGGTGGACCTCAACCTGCGCATTTTCGACGAGTACTACAGGTCCATCGTGGACGCGTACCCGCCGTTCGCGGCCGCCGTCCCGATGGCCGAGTTTGTGCGCGTGTACGAAACGGTCCGCTCCAGAACGTTCCGCGTGCAGCTGCTCGACGGCAGCACCACTAGCGCAATGGTGCCCTATGCCGACATGCTGAACCACGCCCACCCACCGTCGGGGCCCATGACGGACTGGGGGTACGACTCCAAGCGTGGCGTGTTCTGCGTGTCGGCGGCGCACGACATACCCGCTGGCAGCCAGGTGGGTGCACGGGCGACGTTGTGGGCGGCGGCGGCTAACAGTGCCGCTTGTGACAGCTTGTGATACACTTTCATTAAACTTCCCTCAGGGCGCGGAAAGCCCTCTGCACACGGTGCGTGTGACCAGAAGAAGGTCAGACAGGTAGCGAAAAAGCTGGCAATGCTCAGCACTGCGTATTCTAAGGGAAGCCTGGCATGTTGCCAAAGCACTACTCTAGCGGATTACAGCCCCGTGTCCCAGGGATGTACTTGTTCTGCGCGCTGTGCCGTTGCCCCTGCTGCGCCAGCTGAGGGCAAGGCACACGCCCGTGTGTGTGGACTGTGGCACTGCATGTCAGCCGGTGTGGTAGCGTGCTGCTCGCATGGATGCATGGGGTTGTGGTGTCAATGGCAGAGGGAGGTGCTGGCGTCGCCTGCTGCACTGGTGTGCCATGCCTGCGTCAATACTTCTTGAATTACATGTACTTCAATAAGTACTTCAAGATGTACATGTACTTCTTGAAGTACATATACTTCTTGAAGTACATGTACAAATTCATGTATTATTTCACCAAGTACATGTAGTTCTTGTGCTTCTTGAAGTACATGCACTCCAAGAACTTGAAGTACATCTTCTTCAAGAAGTACATGCCCTTCTTGAAGCACATGGTGCGGCGGCGCCGGCGGTAGGCGTGCTGGTGCATGCTGCGGGCACACGCAAAGGGCAGGCGCTGCCAAGTGCAAGCCCCCACACCCGGCAACGCCAGAGTATGTTTGCATTTCGCAACTGCAGCGGTACAGCCATGAGTCCACAGCATGCCGCCTATGTCGCTGTGCGCTGCCACCTTCTGTCAACACCCTGCAGATCATGCTCAGCTATGGCTGGCACAACAAGCTGCACACGCTGGATGTGTATGGCTTGGTTCCAATGGACGATTTCGACCACAAGGTGAGAGGGGTGCACTGACGAGGTGCTGGCGTACTCACCAAGTGCCGCAGTGCACCAGGGCAGCAGAGGCTGGACACACGGCAGAGCTTGTACCGAAAGCTGTAGAGTGATGCTATCAAGAAAGCGTGCTGTCTGGTGCAAGCGTCCAAGCGTCAAAGCCGTTGGCGCAAAGCCGTTGAGTCGCGACCGTTCCAAGCACAGCAGTAACCGACCAACCACAGTATGCACAGACCCGGGTAAGCTGGCACCATTTGTGCTGTGGAAGCGGGTGCGCTACGCCCTCCCGCTCTAAGCAGATGGTATGCCAGCGCATGGTGTATGGCATACATGTGCGCCAGTGCACATGACGCGTGTCACCGCGCTGCATGCTGTGCATGTCACAAACCACACGACCCTCATGTACCTATACTACACTTCGCTTAGGGCGCGGAAAGCCCTTTGCACATGGCGTACGTGCGACCAGAAAAAGGGCTACCAGACATGCTGTTGCTAGCGAACAAGCTGGCAATGCTCGGCACTGTGTACTCAAAAGAAAGCCTGGCGTGTTGCCAGACCACTACCCTAACCGACCTACTATGTGCATATCCACTAGCGATGTGCTGTAGCCACATGCTAGGCTTGCGCCAAAGTGCATCGTGCTCAGCATTGCCATCATGTTAGCTAGCACTGTTCAAGGTACAACATGTTTGGACATGCTTCTCTCACCAGCTTCGCGCGTGTGCACAGGGCTTCCTGCGCCATAAGGGGAGTTTGATGAAATGACAGTGTGCAGCACACACACTTACAAGTAGACACATGCACTTCAATTGTACGCATATGCTTCTGACACTTCGAAGCACATCTGAGTACGCCAGAAGTGTATCTGTCGAGTGCACTGCCACAAACCCCTCTCGCTGCGTCGCCGCCCGCTCGCCCGCCCACCCCACAGGATGCAGGCAACACCGTGTTCACGCGCATTAGCCTAGACACATCAACCACATGTTTGTACTTCAGAAGGATATCTATAGAGTGCACTCCCACAAACCTCTCTCGCTCTGTCGCTGCCCCGCCGCCCGCCTGTTCGAACACCGCCCATCCCCACAGGATGCAGGCAACACCGTGTTCATGCGCATCAGCCTAGACCTCGACGACCCGCTCGCCGCCGCCAAGCACGACTTTATCGACGCCGGCGGCCACCGCGACATGCTCGTCTCCACGCAGCTCTACGGACCCTGGTTCCGCGGTGAGATAGACGAGGTACTGTCGCGCCTGCGCTTCGCCACCGCGCGGGGGGCGGACTGGGAGTCGCTGGTGGCGCGCTCCGACGGGCGCACGCACAGCGCCGACTGGTACGAGGGGCACAGGGTCGCGGTGATTCCGCTGCTGAGCATGGAGGGGGAGGTGGCGGCGCTGGGGCGGCTCGCCATGCTGACGCAGGTGTGTGCTCACCAGCAGGTGGCGGCGCTCCGCATGTACTCAGTGGCGTGAGGGTGTGTATTTGGTAGCGCGTGCTTGCGCTCGGCAGCTTGTGGCGCGCCTGGATATGCGTGTGACACAACTGGCTGGCGCCCAGTGTGGCAGTGATTCACGGCACTCGCCTGTGATGCCGGCACATCGGCTGCCCTCACGCTATGCGACGCTGTGCCAAGTCAGTGCCTGCACCCAGCATGGCCATTCCTGACCGCAGCAGAGGCGCCCGCCAGCGCATTTGCTGCCGCCGGCATGCTAGCAGGGCACCTGCAAAGTGCACGACCGCCCCTCACACAACACCCACTGGCTGCCGCTGCCGCGACGACTTGTGCCGTGCATCCATGTGTGCACACACGCGTAGGGTAGCTCAGTTGTGTGGCAGCAGCAACGCAGCGAGCCCACCGGGGACAGGTGCGTGCCGCCGAAGCACTGCTGCAACCCCGACCTTTAACACCCGCTGGCTGCCGCTGTCGCGACGCCGTGTGCTGTGCATCCGTGTGTGTGCACGCGAGCCAGGCGTACCTCACCTACTACCCCAAGTCCCTTGACCAGGACCAAACGCGGCTGGACGCAGTCGACGGGCCGGCGGAGTACAGCGACGAGAGGAACGCGCTCCTCGTGGTACGTGCCGCAGCCGTTTCCGTGACCCCGTGGCAGCTGGCCGCGACTGTGTAACTGTTGTGACTGGCGTGCTGTGCTGGGGATGGAGGGTGGCGTGCACCTTTTGCGTGTACGCGCTTGCCCAGCTTGTGCAGAGCACTGGGGAGTATGCCTTGGCTACAGGAATGCCACACACCAGATTGTTTACCTACAAGCACGTGCATGTTCAACTTGTACTTGCTGTGAAGCGGGGTGCTGAGCAGCTGGTGGCACGCAGCACTAGGCGCGCCACCACCGCACCTGCCTCCACGGCTCTGCACCAAAACTACCATGCTCAAGCACGTGTTTTCCTGCACTCACACAACAATACAGTAGAAGGTTGCGGCAAAATCAGCTGCACCAAAGGCCGTCGTTCTGCTGAGCTCGTTCGCCCCCGCCCGCCCGCCGCCCGCCCGCGCGCCGCCCACAGACTCACGGGGAGAAGCAACTTCTGCACACATACCTGGACATGGCCAGAACGGGGCTGGCGTGCCTCGCCGCCAACACCTACGAACAGGCCCACGCCCTGTCGTACGGCCAGGACAACTGTGTGAGGCAGTACTGTTTGGAGGTGGTGGGGCAGCTCAAGGGGTGGAACAGTGCTGGCGCAGCGCCGGCGGGCTGAGCCGGCGGCCTGGCAAAAGAGGTGAGCGGCCGCAGGAACCGCGTTCTGGGGTGTGTGCTGGGGCAGGGGCAGAGCTGGTGGTGAGCGCCCCGCTGCTGCGCTGTGTGCAAGATTGGTGCACAAATGCCTCCTGCTACATACTTGGGTACCAGAGTAGTAAACTTCTCAGGTGCCTGGTACTTTGTAGTTGCATATTTCTTGAAGCAGTACTTCGGAGTATATACTTCAGAAGTATAGCATTGATGCACGGGCGTTGTTCGCAAAAAGGTGGCACCCGCATGATGTGCGATCGCCTGCTGCCACGTTTCGCAATCTCAACACGGCGCTAGCAGCATCCCGCACCATGGTTGCAGCACTTGCCGGTTTGTGGGCCGTACTGTAGCGAGGCTCCTCCCAAGGGCAATGGCGCACAAGGCTTCTCTAACGGACAAATGTATGCCGTTGTTGCTGGTTGCTCGCAGGCAGCACCCGTAACAGCGGGTGCGCTGACGAGCAGTTCCTTTCATACTGCGCCCAGCTTGAATAGATTGGTCGAGGAAGAGTTGTAAACAACTCCTGTGTGTGTGCTTCAACACAGGTGCCGAGTGTATGCGCTGAGCAGGATGCATGCTCAGCAGCAGCTTTGTGACATACATGTGGGACCGAGCTCAGCAGCAGCTGTGAGACGTACGTGTGGGAACATTCAGAAGGGACAGAACACACTGGCGCGGTGCACTTGTGCTCAGCAGCACCGCTGCTGCCCCACCGACGCCACAAATACCCAACTCCCCTTTTCCCTGCCCTGGATGCACATTCGTGTCCCTGCTTGTGTGCCCCCCCCCTGCCCGTTGCCAGCTTGTCATGTGACTCTGTGTGAGGCAGGCTTTGTGTGTTTTTTGCTGCATAGCCGGCCTTTGAAACAGCATGAATGCCCCACCCGCTTCGTGCGCTCCACCTGCCAATGCCTTGCTACTGCACATAAGCAATCATTTCATTCTCAAGCGCTACTAGTAGTATGACTGCTGCACTTGCAAAAGCAGTGCCGGTATATCACGAGAAGCGATACTATTCACCACTCTCTGGCAGGTCGGGCCCTGTAGCTTGATGGCAGAGCAGGCATACATGCCTGCGGCACTGCTCCTTTGCCTGTCAGCGCACAGCTGTTGAGTGTTTGTGTACAATACTTCGAAGTAATTCGAAGTATATATATATTATACATACTTTGAAGTACTACTGTGTATTACTTTGAAGTACTTCGGTATGTACTACACAGTAGTACTACAGCAGTAGTATATTGTATACCAACCTAGTAGCATCATACGTCCAATAGTACATTACGGCCGCGGGAGAGTGGGCCGGCAGGCATGCGAGCCAGATGGGGCCTCCCCCAAGCACTCTCGCGCATTTGCGCGCCACTGCGTACACCGCCTGCACTTCAAATGGCGCTGTCTCACCGCGTGCTTTTGCATGTATGACAGCGGCAGGGGTTTGGGCGGCGGGGGCGGGCGTACGGTGGCGGGAGCACACGGCCGTGCCTGGCACCCTGGCAGACGACCTGCCCCTGAGCCCTAGCCTGCCGGTGGTTCAGGCCTGCTCGCTAGCAGCACTTATTGCGCTTGGTTAATCACAAGTTGCAAGTTCACGTGCACTTCTGTAGTATATGCTGCCGGGCATGTGCCATCACCACGAGCGCCCCCAAGAAGTTGGCGACGAGCGTGCTGGTAGGCACGGCGTGGGCTCTTGCACGCCCACAAGTGCAAATGAACTACTACTAGTAAAATTTTGGAGTACTTCTGAAGAAGGAAGTGGCTTTGAAAGTAAGAACAAAAAAAAACTGTGTACCAGTGGTACTACCAAAACAGCGTGTACAAAGTGCTTAATGAATGTAGGGCATGCCATAGGGCCACACCTCGCAGGTTGGCTCCCGCATGCCATTATGGGTGCCCGCCCCCTTTTTACTGGTGCTACGCTGTACAGACCTGCAGCTAGGTCCTGCAGACACCTCAGGCACGGCAGCCACTCCACCACCTGCAGAAACGCCAAATCAGGCAGCAGCGCGCCACGGTGCCAGCAGCTTCACAGTACGGAGGACGGGGTCAGCCGGGCACAGACGGAATGCGCGTGCACGGCGGCCGTTGAGCGCAGCAATGTGCTGCTGCTGCCAACCTGGCGCGGCGGCGCTGCTTCTCCGCACTCCATCCACTTTTGAGACCCGCTGAAAGAGACGCGGTGGCTTGAGTGAAGCAGCACGCAAGCTTGGTGGCGGTGGACCTCGAGAGTCTAACGCGTGTGGCAGCTGGCGCTGGTTCAGCCTCCTCGCGCCCCGCCAGCCTCCTCGCGCCCCCGCCAGCCCAACCAGCCACACCTGAACGTGAGCGACGTACCGAGGGCGCCTGGTTTGCAGTTGTTGATGGTGGCACCACCAAATGAATGCTGATGCAGCTGCCACCGCTCCGTCGCCGCGGAGAAGGCAGGGAAGGGGGCGTGCATTGGTGCTCCTCGCGAGTGATGCGCGCACGACGGGCACAGACTCCGCCGTGTGTGTGCCGTGGTGTTGTGTGGCTGCGTGCGTGTTCGCTGCAACCGGTGGTCACCCTTGATCGGCAGCAGCTCTCGTGTTGTGCACGCCAGAAACTGCTGCCGTGCTGGCGGCCCCGGCGACACCAGCTCTCTCAAAACTAGCAGCAAGTCGGCGTCAGCAGCGGCGAGAGAGGGAAGCACCTCGGGGGCAGAGCAGCAAACAGGGGCCGCGAGGGCACCGCGGGCCGCTGCTGGCCTGCTGTGGCCCACGCCAGGCCTGGGGGGGCCTGTGTGTGAAAAACTCCTCCGTGCTGTTCCAGGACCTGCCCAGAGAGGCGGAAGCTGTCGAGGCAGAGAGCAACATAAGCAGCGTAGGTGGCGGGGCGGCCATGCACTAGGGCGACTGCGCGCACAACACCAAGTTAGACGGCAATAGGCGGAGGGGGCAAGCTGCAGTCTCCGGAGCACCAGCGGCGGCGGGAGAGGGAGGGGGGGGAGGCGGAAGGGGGGGGGGGCGGTGGTGGCGGGGAGCAGCAGCACCACCAGCAGGCACAGCTGGCAGCGCAGGCACAGCAGATGAGCCTGAGCGCGAGCACCAGCAGCCAGCAGGCCAACACCTTCACATCCCTGGTCAACGATGAGTGGAGGGTGACCAAGAAGCTGGGTGGGGGCTCCTTTGGGGAGATCCACCTGGGGGTGGGGCAGAATGGGCAGAAAGTGGCCATCAAGTTCGAAAAGTGCACGGCCCGCTGCCCGCAGCTGCGCCACGAGTACAAGGTGTACCGGGAGCTGGCGAACTGCAGCGGCTTCGGACGCGTGCTGCACTTCGGAGTCTTCGAGTCCACCTACAACGTCATGGTGATGGACCTCCTTGGGCCCTCACTCGAGGACCTGTTTACGAAGTGTGGCCGGCGATTCTCCCTCAAGACCGTGCTGCAGGTGGCTGACCAGCTGCTGGAGCGCATGGAGGCCATGCACAACAGGCACCTCATTCACCGGGACGTCAAGCCCGCCAACTTCGTCATGGGGCCCGCCGCGGGCTCCCAGACCGTCTACTCCATAGACTTCGGCCTCAGCACCCGCTACCGGCACCCTCGAACACTGCAACACATACCGTACCGAGAGGGGAGGAGTCTCACGGGCACCCCCCGCTACGCCTCCATCAACAACCACTTGGGGCTGGAGCAGAGCAGGAGGGACGACCTGGAGTCCATCGGCTACGTGCTCATCTACTTCCTCAAGGGCAGCCTGCCCTGGCAGGGCCTCAAGGCCCGCAGCGCCAAGCGCAAGTACAAGCTCATCCTGGAGCGCAAGCAGGCCGTGTCCATCCAGCAGCTGTGCCACAACCTGCCCCAGCAGTTCGCCGAGTACCTCGCCTACTGCCGCAGCCTCAAGTTCGAGGCCAAGCCCAACATCTCCTACCTCCGGGGCCTCTTCCGGGAGCTCTACAAGGGCCTCGGCTACGGCCCCAACGCCGCGGGACGCCTCGACTGGGACTGGACCAAGTTCGAAACGGGCGCCGCAACCGCTGGCGGCGACTCAGCAGCCGGCGATGCGGGCGCCATGGAGGCGGCGGCAGCGGCAGCAACCACTGCGGTGGACCCAGGAACCGCGGCGGCGGCGGCGTCCGCAGCGGCGCTCATGTCTGCGGGGCTCGAGGGCCCGGCGTCACCGTACGGCGCCACGCAGCGCGCTAATTTCGGAACTCCGGCACGTTCCTCGGCGCTCGGCGGCTACACGAGCGCTGCGGACCCTGGCGTCGGCGACAGCGGCGCCGCGGCGGTGTCCCACCACCGGGAGGTGCACACGGCGGGGCCGACGGTCGGTGGCGGCGGCGGCGGCGGCGGGCGCCCGCACAGCAGCCGCGCCGTGAGCGACGCCGTTGCCGCC
>JAULBY010066208.1:0-26623 GCA_032358315.1 Ophiocytium majus | reverse complement strand
CCGAGGACCAGCAGCACGTCGGCCTGAGAAGCCTCGCGTCGGGGCCGGTCAAAGGCGGCTTCGGGGAGGGACTCGCCGAAGAACGTGATGTCGGGCTTGAGGGAGCCCCCGCAGGAACACCGGGGAGGCAGGTCGCCGGCCCGGACCCGGGCGGCGACGGCTTCGTAGGGAACCCAGGCGCCGCAGGAAAGACAGTGGTGGACCTGGGGGCTGCCGTGGACCTCGATGACGTCGATGGAACCTGCCTTCTGGTGCAGCAGGTCGACGTTTTGGGTGATGAGGGCCTTCAGGAGCCCTTCGGACTGCCAACGGGCCAGGGTGTGGTGGACCAGGCTGGCCGACAGGTCGTGGTCGCCGTAAAGGAGGGACCGGGCGCCGCGGTAGTACACGCCGGGGTCGGAGAGGAAGGTGTCGAGGTCGAAGATCTTCCAGGCCTCGGGATCCGAGTACAGCCCGTTCTTGCCCCGGAAATCCGGGAGGCCGGACAGGGTCGAAACCCCGGCCCCGGTGAAGGCCACCAGGTGCCGGGCCGACGTCACCAGGGCTTCCAGGGCCGGGTTCACGGTTCCCCCAGGGTGGTGACCCGGTTCTTCCCGGCGGACTTCGACATCCTCACCGCCTGGGCGGCCCGGGCCAGGAAGGCCGGGGCCCCGGAGTCCCCCGGGGCCAGGGTCACGACCCCCAGGCTGCCGGTGATCCGGAACGGGGGTTCTCCCTCGGCGCCGAGTTCCAGGGCCTCCAGGGCCTTGCGGATCCGTTCGGCCACCACGGCGGCGATCTCGGACCCGGTGTCGGGGAACACGGCACAGAGTTCTTGGCCCCCGGACCGGGCGGCCCAATCGATGACGCGGATCCCCTTGAGGACCACCTGGGCGGCCTCCTGGAGGGCCTTGTCGCCGGCCGGGAACCCGTGGGTCCGGTTGACCAGGGCAAAGTCATCGAGGTCCAGCAGGACGAGGGTGAGCGGCGACCCGAGCTTCCGGCTGCGCTGGACCTCCCGGACCAGGCGCCGGTCGAAGTACCGCCGGTTGTAGAGGCCGGAGAGGTCGTGGTCAGCCTCGTCCCGGAAGGTTTCGACCATCCGGCGGCCCCGGCCGCTGAGCCCCGAAACCAGCCGGTCGGCGAAGACCCTCACCCGGTTTTCGAAGTCGGCCAGCTCGAAATCGATGTCGGTGCCCGAGGTCCCTTCGGCAAACTCGGATTCATCGACGATCCGGTCCCGGCCCCGGTTCTTGGCCGCGTACAGGTTCCGGTCGGCCCGGTCGATGAGCTCGTCGACCTCTTCCCCGGGCCGGTGGCGGGCCAGACCCACCGAGAGGGTCAGAAGGAACCGGTCCGCGTACCCGGCGTTCCGGACCGCCTCAAGGAGCTTGTCGAGTGAGGCCCGGACCGCCTCCTTCTCCCCCCGGACAGCCAGGAGGTTGGTGTCGCCGCCGATACGCCCCAGGACCGGGGCCCCGGCGAACAGGGAGAGGGTGAGGCGCCCGATTTCGGTGAGGACTTCCTCGCCGAGGGCGTGGCCGAAGTTGTCGTTGATCCTCTTGAAGTTGTCCACGTTGACCAGGGCCAGCCACAGGGGTTCGCCCTCGATCCCGGCCTCCTCTTCCAACTTCCGGAGGGCCTGGCGCCGGGAGGGCAGCCCGGTCAACGGGTCGGCCGCGGGCTCCAGGTTCCGGGCGGCCAGGTCGGTCAGCCAGCGCCGGGCGTCCTCGGGGGCCAGGAGGGGATCAGGAAGGCTTCCGGCGGCCACGGGTTCGAACCCCTGTTCCCAGAGCAACTGTTCCCAGGCTTGTTGTCGGTCGGGTGGGATGAGGAAGACGGGCACACGGGTGTTCATGGTGTCAGGGTAACGCTTGACAGGGGCGCCGTCCATGCCGAAACTGGTCCGCGATGCCCTTTGCCCTCCGGGAAAACCCCGAAGCGCTCGGTCCCGAAGACCTCGACGACTATTGGTCCCGGGGCTGGTTCCGGATGCGACAGACTCTCTTCACCACCCACTTCCTCGAATTCGAAGGCGAATTTTTCTCGGCCGTCTGGCTCCGGGTCCGGCTCCTGGACTGGGCCGGGGACCCGAAGTTTGCCGAGTTGAAGAAACGCAACCGCAGGTTCCGTGTGGAATTCGGCCCGTCGGCCCCGGTGCCCGGCCGCGACCTGGAAGACCTGTTCACCCGGTACCGGGACTCCCTGACCATCGACGTGGCCCCTTCCCTGGCCGACCTGCTGGTGGGCTATGAGACGGCCTCGGTGTTCGACTCCTGGGAAGTCCGGGTCTGGGACGGTTCCCGGCTGGCCGCCGCCGGAATCTTCGACCGGGGCGCCTCGGCCGCCGCCGGGATCTCGTGTTTCTACGACCCGGACTACAAGAAACACAGCCTGGGCAAATACCTCATCTATCTGAAGATGGAATTCTGCCGGGACCAGGGCCTCGACTGGTTTTACCCGGGGTATTTCGTCCCCGGCCGTCCCCGGTTCGATTACAAGCTGGAAATCGCCACCGACCGGCTCGAGTACCTCGACCTGGCCACGGGTTCCTGGGAGCCCTGGGACCCGGCGGCGCCCCGGCCCGACCCCCTGGCGGCCATGGTCGCCCAGCTGGGGCAGATCGGAACCGGACTGCTGTACAACCGCCACCTGTCCATCCACCTCAGCCCCCAGGTGCAAGGGGTCGAGCTGTTCGACTTCCCGGTGTTCCTCAGCCTGCTGCCCCCCGGCTGGGGACAGGGCTTTCTGCTGGTGGTCTTCGACCCCCGGGATGGCCTCTACCATCTGGTCCACGGCCGGTCGGTCTACCACCTCGAGGTGCCCGAACCGACCCCGGGGTTGTTCGAATCCGACCTTCTCCAGATCGACCGGCTGTTGTTTTCCACGGCCGAACCCGAGGAGATGGCCGCCGCGGCCCGGCTCGTGACCGCTTGACCAAGGCCCCCCGGCGGGCGCACCTTGGGACCTATGTTCCGCCCCTTCCCCCTTCTTTTCCTCCTTGCAGCCTGGGCCCCGGCCGTCCATGCCCAGACCCTCCACCCCGCCTACACCTTGACCGCAGAATCCTTCGCTCCCGTGGTCCAGGGCCTGCCAGACCATATGAAGAGCCTCATTTTAGCCAACCCCCAGGCTTTTTTGGAGGACTACAAGCCCCTGCTCAGCCAGGCCGCCGACCTGCTGGTTTTGGTGGACAAGAAAAATGAGCTGCCCTCGGACTACGAGCCCGACGACCTCACGGCCCTGAAGTCCCCAGCCTTCGCGGTCAACCGGTCGGACCTGAAGTTCCGCAAGGCCTACCTTCCGGCCCTGACAGCCCTGGCGGCCGCCGCCAAAAAGGAAGGCCTCAAGCTGACCCTGTCGTCGGCGTACCGGTCGTGGGTCTACCAGAAGGACTTGTTCCAGCGGTACGTCACCAAGGACGGCCTGGCCACCGCCGAACGCTACAGCGCCCGCCCCGGACGGAGCCAGCATCAGTTGGGGACCGTCCTCGATTTCGGTTCGGTGACCCCGGAATTCGCCGCCACCGCCGAAGGCCGTTGGCTGGCTGACCACGCCGGAGAATTCGGGTTCTCCCTCAGCTATCCCGACGGCCAGGAGGCCTTGACGGGGTATATCTTCGAGTCCTGGCATTTCCGTTACATCGGGGTGGCCGCGGTGGGCGTCCAAAAGAAGTGGTTCGGCAACCTGCAGCAACGGCTGACCGAGTTCGACAACGCCCAGGGGGCGGTCCTGAAGGCCGCCCTCAAGAAGTAGGTATCCATGAAATCCCTCGCCGCCGTCTTGAAGCCGTACACTCCGGCCGTTGCCCTCACGTTGTTCCTTGTTCTGGTCCAGGCCCTGGCCGAACTCGGACTGCCCACCCTGATGGCGGGCATCATCGACCAGGGTGTCCTGGGGGGCGACCCGTCGGCCATCGTCACCGGGGGCCTCTGGATGTTAGGCGCCGCCCTCGGAGGTGCCCTGGCCTCGGTGGCCGCCGCCTGGGTTTCGTCCCAACTGGGCGCTGGGTTTGGACGGGACCTCCGGTCCGCCGTCTTTAGGAAAACCACCGGCCTCTCGGTGGACCGGTTCGGCCGGTTCGGGGCGGCCAGCCTCATCACCCGGACCACCAACGACGTAACCCAGGTCCAGGGGTTCGTGGTCATGAGCCTGCGGATGCTGGCCTCGGCCCCCCTGATGGCCGTCGGGGGTCTGGTCATGGCCCTGAGCCTCGACGCCGGCCTGGCCACCGTGCTCCTGGTGGCCATCCCCGTCCTGGCCCTGGCCATCACCCTGGTGGCCTTGAAGGGAGTCACCTACTTCCGGTTGGTCCAGGAGAGGATCGACCGGTTGAACCTGGTGCTCCGGGAGTCGTTGACAGGGGTGAGGGTCATCCGGGCCTTCGACCGGCAGGAGTTCGACGCCCAGCGGTTCCAGAAAGCCAACGTCGATCTGGCCGACGTGTCGCTCAAGACCCAGAAGCTCATGGCCGTGGTCATGCCCGGCATGATGTTCGCCATGGGCCTGGCCACCCTGGCCCTGGTCTGGTTCGGCGGCCTCAGGATCGAAGCCGGCCAGCTGAAGGTCGGGGGTCTGATGGCCTTCATCCAGTACGCCACCATGATTCTGTTTTCGCTGATGATGCTGTCCATGCTGTTCGTCATCGGCCCCCGGGCCGCGGTTTCCGCCGGACGGATCGCCGAAGTCCTGGGGCTCCCCGACGCCGACGCCGATGAAACCCAAACCGCTCCCGAGCCCCCGCGTCGGCCGGGTGCAGAGTTGGAATTCCGGGACGTCACCTTCCGGTACCCGGGGGCCGAACAGGCCGCCCTGGACGGGGTATCGTTCACGGTTCCGGCGGGCAAGGTCACCGGCCTCATCGGAGGCACCGGGTCGGGGAAGACCACGGTCATCCAGCTGGCGGCACGTTTCCACGAGGCCACCTCGGGACAGGTGCTGGTCGACGGTCTGGACGTCAAACGCTGGTCCCGGGCCGGTCTCCGGCGCCGGTTGGGCTGGTCGCCCCAAAAGGCCAGGCTGTTCACCGGGACCGTGGCCGAGAACCTCCGGTGGGGGGCTCCGGAGGCGTCTGAAGCCGAACTGAACCGCTCCCTGGAGACCTCCCAGGCCCGGGAATTCGTCGGTGCCCTCCCCGGCGGCCTGGACGGCGGGGTCGACAAGGGCGGAGCCAACCTCTCGGGGGGTCAGAAACAGCGGCTTTCCATCGCCCGTGCCCTGGTGAGGCGGCCGGCCCTTCTGTTGTTCGACGACAGTTTCTCGGCCCTGGACACCAAGACCGACGCCGCCCTTCGGGCCGCCCTGAACGCTGAAACGACCGGAACCACCATCCTCTTGGTGGCCCAGCGGGTGGCCTCGGTGAGGGACGCCGACCAGATCGTCGTCCTGGAAGACGGCAAGGTGGCCGGCATCGGAACCCACAGCGAACTGGTGGCCCAATGCCCGGTGTACCGGGAGATCGCGGCCAGCCAGGAAAATCCGGAGGGGGCAGAATGAGCGACCATCGAAGACCGGCAGGAACCGGCGGCCCGGGCCTCCGGGGTCCCGGAGGCCCCATGGGCATGGGCCGGCCCGTGGAAAAAGCCAAGGACGCCAAGACGGCGTTTCGCAGGCTCACGGCCCTCCTGGTGCCCCACCGCAACGCCCTGCTGCTCATCTTCACCCTGGCGTTCCTGGGTACCCTGTTTTCGGTGCTGGGACCGAAACTGCTGGGTGACGCCACCACCCTGATCGTCGACGGCCTCGGCCGGGGACGCATCGACTTCGGCGCCCTGGGCCGGCTCTTGGCCGTCCTGCTAGGCCTGTACCTGCTCAGCGCCGTGTTCAGCTGGCTGCAGCAGCGGGTCATGGCCGTGGTGTCCCAGCAGGTCGTCACCGGACTGCGGACCCAGGTCCACGGCAAGTTGGGCCGGCTCCCCCTGAAGTTCTACGACAAGCACAGCCACGGCGACGTGCTGAGCCGGGTGACCAACGATGTGGACACGGTGGCCACCACCCTCCAGCAAGCCCTGACCCAACTGGTCACCTCGGCCATCAGCCTCGTGGGAACCCTGATCATGATGGTGTTCCTCAGCGGAGTGCTCACCTTGGTGGCCCTGGTGGTCATGCCCCTGGTGGTCGTGGTCATCGCCGGTGTGACCAAGCGGTCCCGTGCCCATTTTGCCGGTCAGCAGAAGGCCCTGGGGGACCTCAGCGGCCACGTGGAAGAAATGATCGGCGGCCATGCCGAGGTCCAGGCCTTCGGCCGCGAGACCGCTTCGGTGGAGGCCTTCGAGGCCATCAACGAGAAGTTGTACCAGGCAGGCTGGAAGGCCCAGTTCCTTTCGGGGGTGATGATGCCCTTGATGAACCTGGTCAACAACCTGGGCTATACGGCGGTCTGCGTGGTCGGCGGACTATTGGCCGGGGGCCGGGGACTGTCGGTGGGTGATATCCAAGCGTTCCTGATGTACCTGCGGCAGTTCGGCATGCCCCTGGCCCAGACGGCCGGGGCCGCCAACATCTTCCAGTCGACCCTGGCGGCCTCGGAACGGATCTTCCAGCTCTTGGACGAACCCGAAGAAGCGGCCGATCCGCCGGCGCCGGTCACCCTGGAAGAGGTGAAAGGAGAGCTTTCGATCGAGGGACTTCGGTTCCGCTACGTGGCCGACCGGCCCCTCCTCGAGGGCCTGGACCTCCAGGTGAAACCGGGCCAGGTGGTGGCCATCGTGGGCGCCACAGGTGCGGGGAAGACCACCTTGGTCAACCTCCTGCTGCGGTTCTACGACCTGGACGGCGGCCGGATCCTCCTGGACGGCACCGACATCCTGACGTTGACCCGCAGCGGCCTGCGTCGGCGGTTCGGCATGGTGCTCCAGGACACCTGGCTGTTCCAGGGGACGATCCGGGAGAACCTGGCCTTCGGACGGCCTTCGGCCACCGAGGACGAACTCCGGGCCGCGTCGGCGGCCGCCCACGCCGACCACTTCATCCGCACCCTCCCCGACGGCTACGACACCGTGCTCGGCGAAGACACGGCCAACCTGTCCCAGGGCCAGCTCCAACTGCTGACCATCGCCCGGGCCCTGCTGGCCGACCCCGCCGTCCTCATCCTCGACGAGGCCACCAGCAGCGTCGACACCCGGACCGAGCGGGCCCTCCAGCGGGCCATGAAGACCCTGATGAAGGGGCGAACCAGTTTCGTCATCGCCCACCGGCTGAGCACCATCCGGGACGCCGACACCATCCTGGTCATGGACCAGGGCCACGTGGTCGAGCAGGGCACCCACGACGAACTGCTGGCCCGAAAAGGCGTCTACACGGGGCTGTACGAAAGCCAGTTCGCGGGAGCGCCGGGGACCTGATGGCGGGGAAGACGAAGGGAACCGCGGAGGGGCGGAGGAACGAAGGTGAAGCGGCCGAAACTCTGTGGCCCCGTCGAGCGAAGCGAAGACCACGGGAAAACCGGGCGACGGAGCTCGTCGTTCTGGCTAAGCCGAGGGAGCGCACGGAGCGCAGGCGTACTCCTTGTACGCCGAGCACCGCACGCGACCGAGGCGACGCCAGAACGGCGAGATCCTAGCCCGGAGCCTAGCCCTGGGCGGCTTCCATGACGCGGAGGACTTCGGGGAGTAACTGTTTCTTCCGGGAGACGACTCCGGGCAGGGCATAGAGCCCGTCGGCCAGCCGGGAGTAGGCCAGCTCGTCCTCGGCCTTGGGGAACGGGGTCATGAGCAGCACGCTGTCTTCGGTCATGACGTCGGTGACCAACAGCATGGTCCAGTCGAGGCCGTGGTTCCGCTTGGTCCGGTCGAGGGCCTCGAGGAACCGTCCCGACACCCCTTCGATCCCCTCGAGGGACACGACTTCCACTTGGGCGATGCCCACGGCGGTGCCCAGCTCCCGGTAAATCTTGAAGTCGCCCTGGGCGGTCTGCTCGGGGTTCAGGGCCTCGAGGGTGGCCATGGTCTGCCGCATCCGCTTGTAGTACTCGGCGGGGTCGAGGCCGGCGATCCGGGACAACTCTTCGACGGCGTCCCGGTCTTCGTCGGTGGCCGTCGGCGATTTGAGGTGGAGGGTGTCGCTCAAAATCCCCGAGAGCATCAGGACGGCGTACTCCTTGGCGGGGACCAGGCCGTGCATCCTGTAGTGCTGGAACACGATGGTGCAGGAACTTCCCAGGGGTTTGGAGAACACATAAATGGGGGCATTGGTCTTTTCGGCTCCCAGGCGATGGTGGTCGATGATCTCCCGGATGTCGGCGTCGTGGGCGCCGGCGATGCTCTGGGCCGACTCGTTGTGGTCGATGAGGATGAGCTTGCGGCGCGGTTTTTCGATGAAACTGCGGCGGGTCACCACCCCGGCGAAGGCGCCGTCCCGGAGGACGGGCAGACCCCGGAGGTCCGACCCAAGGAGGATCTTCTTGGCGTCGTCGAAGAGGTCGTCGTGCTGGAGCACCAGGGGCTGGGTGTTCATGATGTGCTTCACCGGGGCGCTGAGCCAGAGCAGACGGATGGTGTCGGTGGTGTCGGAATGGGACAGGTAAATGGTCCCGGTGAACCCGGACAGGTCGGCCTCGATGACGGTTTGGGGGGTCACGTTGGTGATGACGATGAGAGGAAAGTTGTTGCGGACCGCGTGCTGGATGATCCGCTTGCGGTCGCCGACCACCAGCACCGGCTTGTCCTCCACCAGGGAGTCCATCCGCTCGATGCTGTTTTCATAGTCCATGGACCCGATCATCATCGGCGCCTGGATGTCCCGGGCCGAGCCCTCCCTGAGGAACTGCCCGGGGATGACCTTTTCCAGGTTGTCGACCCGGAAGGTGTAGCTCTGCTTCTTCTGGCCCACGTTGGTCTTGATGAAGTACGACGCCACTTCGTGGATGCCGATGATGCCCAGGAACGCCCGGTCGGCGGAGAACACAGGGATCACGCTGACGTTGTTGGTGTCAATTTCCCGGATGGCCTCGAGGATGGGTTCGTTTTCCTCCAGGGTCAGACCGTCGTTCCGGGCCACGTCCAAGGCCCGGGGGTGGACGTCCTTCATGAATTCCGGGGGAGGGAGTCCGGCGGCTTCGAACACAAACCGGGTCTGGGGATTCAACGCTCCGCAGACCACACCCAGGTAGGTGTTCGCCGGATCCGCCCGGTTCTTGAAGTCGGCATAGCAGACCGCCGAGCAGGCGGCGTCGGTGTCGGGGTTCTTATGACCGGTGACGATGATTTCCGAGAAGGACATGAAAAGGACTCCTGACCAGAAAGATAAAGCATTTGCCCGGGAAACGGAACCTCCTGTAAGATGCCAGAAGCGATCCCAAAGGAGAAATCCATGGAAAATGGACCCCTGCACCTCGGCCGACAAACCTTCGGCCGCCCCGAAGACCGGGGAAACCTCCCCACCCGGGCCGAGGCCTCCGCCCTCCTCGACGAATGGGTGGCCAACGACCGCCTGAAACTCCATATGCGCCAGGTGGCCGCCCTCCTGGAAGCCTGGGCCCGGGACAGGCTGGGCCTCGACGCTTTGGCCGTCAAGAGGTGGTACCTGACGGGGCTGCTCCACGACGCCGACTGGGACAAATGGCCCGACCAGCACGGCAAGATCATCATCGCCTGGCTCGAGGAGCGGCACATCGACCCCGAACTCATCCAGGGCATCGCCGCCCACGGCTGGCACCACTTCGGGGTCACCCCGGTGTCCGACCTCGACAAAATGATCTTCGCCCTCGACGAGCTGTCGGGGTTCGTCCACGCCGTCAGCCTGGTCCGCCCCGGCGGCTACGAGGGCATGGAAGTCTCGTCGGTGAAGAAGAAACTCAAGCAGGCCTCGTTCGCCGCCCAGGTCGACCGGGCCGACATCGAAGCCGGCCTCACCCTCACCGGTCTCGCCTTCGACGACCTCTGCGCCTTCCTCCTCCCCGTCCAGTCCCGGGTCATCTGAACATTCCTTCACAACTGACTGGACAGAATCCCCGTGGTTTTGTATATTTGCCCTCGTCGCCAAAACGACTGTGGTCCAAGCCAAGGCCAGGAACATCCGCAAACCGGAATCGTTCCCAGCCCGTAGCGAGGACGGTTTCTGACAAGATTCCGACGAAATGAGAAGCGGAACGTATCTTTGATACGTGAGCATTCGAATGAGGAGGAAGCGCAGTCAGAAGCCGCCGCAGTAGGGCTGGGGACGATTCCGTGAAAACGGCGCCGTACCCAAGTGGTAAGGGAGCGCTCTGCAAAAGCGTCATTCAGCGGTTCGAATCCGCTCGGTGCCTGGCTCAAAAAGAAAAAACCCCAGCATTTCGCTGGGGTTTTTTCTTTTTGAGCCTTGGAGTTTCGGCGGTGCCGAAACTCCATAGCATGTTCTCGTCTACCGCTCCAACGTCACCACCACTTCCAAATGGGAGGTGTGGGGGAACATGTCCACCGGGGTGCACGACACCCCCCGCCAGCCGGCGGCCGCCAGGGCTTTATAGTCGCGGACCAGGGACGCCGGATAGCAAGAAATGTAAACGATGCGTTTCGGCGCCCGGGTGATGAGGACGGCCAAGGCTTTGGGCAGCAGACCTACCCGGGGCGGATCAACGATGGCAACCTCGCCGGCGGCAGGTTCCACCCCCGCCAGAACAGTGCCGAGGTCGCCGGCCAGGAACCGGGCGTTGGTGATGCCCGAGGCCCGGGCGCTGGCCTCGGCGGCGGCCACCGACTGGGGGTTCTCTTCGATGCCGAGGACCTCTCCGGCGGCCGGAGCCAGGGCCAGGCCGAAGAATCCGGCACCGCAGTACAGGTCGAGGACCTTGTCCTTTTTGGTCACCCGGGCCTCCCGGCGGACGAGCTCCAACAGGGTGAGGGCCTGGGTCTCGTTGGTCTGGAAGAAACCGTTGTGGGGCATCATCCACGTCAGTCCCGCCAGCTCCTGGGGAAGAACAGCTTCACCGGTGGCCACCCGGTACCCGGTCCGGCCCGAGACCCCCAGGCCCACGGCCCCTGGACACCCTTGGAATAGGGCGTCCAGGGCCGCGGCGAGTCCCGGGGTGCCGTCCTTCACGAAGGCGTGGATGCCCACTTGACCCCGGGCATTGCTCCGCAGGTGGACCTGTTCGATGGCGGCCGGCACCTTCAGGGTCCGGAGGGCGGACCAAGCCTTCTGGAGGGCCGGGGTCTGGACCCGGCACTGGTCGGGGGACAGGGGTTTGTCGTCGGTTTCGGGGACCAGGACCAGCCGGCCGCCGTCGTTTTTCAGCGAGAGCTTGTTCCGGTAGGCCTCGGGCAGGGCCAAGACGGCCAGGGGGAAGAGTTTTCCTTTGAACCCGGCCCGGGTCCTCAGGAGGGCCGTCAGGTTCTTCTCCTTCCAGGCCGCCTGGGCAGAGTACGAAAGGTGGAGCCACTGGCACCCCCCGCAGCCGAGGAGAAAGGCGGCGCAGGCCGGATCGACCCGGTCGGGTCCGGGCTGGACCACTTTGACCAAATCAGCGCTGGTCCACCGGTCGGTGCTCCGGGGGGGGTGGATGACCACCTGGTCCCCGGGGGCGGTCCGGGCCACCGTGATGGTCTGGCCCGCCTTTTGGCCCACGCCGTAGCCGTGCTCGTTGAGGGAGGTGATGGTAAGGGCCAGGGACTTGTTCGCCGGCCGGCGGGGGGAAGCTGCCATGGGGGGAGTCTACCCGCCCTATCGTTTTCCCTCAAGATCCGGTAAACTGGAGGCATGCGATCCCTTCTCGTCCTGCCCCTCCTCCTTCTGACCCTGCCCTTGGCCGCCCAGACCAAGACCCCCGTTTGGCCCAACCAAGGGTTGGAGATCGTCCAGCGGTTCGGCGGTTCGGCCCGGATGGTGGTCTCGGAGGAAATGGAAGCCAAGGAGCCCCCGCCCCTGCTCATCACCGACCAAGCGGCCTTTGAAAAATTCATCACCGTTTTGCCGGCCACCGAGCTGTCAAAATCCGCCATCCCGGGACCCAACACCGATCCCTTGGTCAAAGGGCCCCGGTTCGACTGGACCCGCTACATGCTCCTGGTCATCTTTGACAGCCAGAGCTTGTCGTTCCCCCCCAACGTCAGCCGGGTGGAAATCCAGGACGGGTCCCTGGTGGCCGTGGTCGACTACCCCGACACCAAAAACCTCATCGAGGCCAAACCGCCGGAAGTCGGGTCCTACGGCGCGGCCCTGGTGGTCCGCAGCGACAAGACACTGGTCTGGGACAACCCGGGGCACAAAGCCCAGGAAGCGCAGAGGCAGTCCATGATGATGTTCCTGCCGAATAATGACTGATGGGACCCGCGACCTACTGCGGCGGCCCGGGCCTTCGCCCGAGGTTACCTCGAATCCTCACGTATCGAAGATACGCTCCGGTTCTCGGGGCACCTCGGACTCACCCCGGGCCGTCCTCGCTACGGTCGGGGGCCCCATCAGGGGCATCTATTCCTGACGTGGATTGCCGCCACACCCATCTCCACTTCAGAATTCGTCGTGCCATTCTGGTCTTGTTCGGCATTCTCCTCGTGACGCCCGGACTCGGGGCCCAGGCCACGGTGAAGCTTCCCCTGCCCGTCGACTCGCCGCTGAACGCGCTGACGTTTGACGTGGCGGCGCCGACGGGGGCGGTCCTCACGGGGTTTCTGATGCCGTCCGACGGCCCCCTGACGGCCTGGGCGCCGGTGTGGTCGACCCTGAGGGCCGACGGCAGCCTGAAGGAAGTCCAATCCGGGGGATGGACCGGGCCCCGGCCTGAAAAGTGGCTGAAGGTCGTCAAGGTCGGGTTCGTGGTCGGGGGGTTCCGGTTCTTGGTGAGGACCGCCCCGGGGCCCGTCCAGACCCGGCAGGCCCAGATTTTCTGGAAGCCCTGGGTTTCAGGGGAACCCCGGGGTGCGGCGGTCACCAGCCGGGTTTACGGCCTGGCCGCCGCCGAAGCCGACACGGTCCGGATCGTGGAACTCACACTCCCGGAAGGCGCCGTTCCCACCGGCTTCTACGGACAGACCCTGGCGGGGACCGTAGCCCAGGTTTCCCTGATCCTCCGGCAGGCCACGGCCCCCCCCGCCCTGGCCCCGGCGGCTGGTACGGCCCCCACGGGGGCCGTGGCCCCCCCGTCCCCCAGGGTCCGTTCAGAAGGTCCCCGGGTCCCCACGGTCCCGCCGGTGAGCCTTTTGCCCCCGCCGTGACCCTTTTGAACTAGACTGAACCTTCATGGTATAAGCGAAGACAGAGGTAATGCATGGTCGTCCCCGTCCAGTTCTGGCGTGAGCTTTCCGCCGAAGACAAGAACAAAATTTTCCGTCGGTCCGAAAAGGACATTTCGACGGTGCTGCCCGCGGTCCAGGCCATCCTGGACGACGTGCGCCAGAGGGGGGACGAAGCCGTCGTCCATTACACCAACAAATACGACGGAACCAGCCTGAAGGCCGGCGGCCTCCGGGTCACCGAAGCCGAGATCGACGCCGCCGAAGCCTCCCTCACCCCGGAAGTCAAAGAAGCCATCCGTTTCTGCGTTGAAAACGTGGAAAAGGTCCACCGGGCCCAAAAACCCGAGGGCATGACCTGGGTGGAGGTGCGCCCGGGACTCCTGGCCGGCGAACGGCCCCTGGCCATCGACTCGGTGGGGCTCTACGTCCCCGGGGGCCGGGGCAAATTCCCGTCCATGGTCTACATGCAGGCCGTCCCCGCCCGGATTGCGGGGGTCAAGCGCATCGTCATGGTCACCCCGCCCCAGGCCGACGGCACCGTTGACGCCGCGTGCCTCTACGCCGCCCGGCTCTGCGGGGTCCACGAGGTGTACAAGACCGGAGGTCCCCAGGCCCTGGCGGCCCTGGCCTTCGGCACGGCGTCCATCGCCCCGGTGGTCAAGGTCAACGGCCCCGGGAGCATGTACATCGCCGCGGCCAAACGCCTGTTGGCCGGGAAGATCGACGTGGGCCTCCCAGCCGGTCCCTCGGAATCGGCCATCCTGGCCGACGGCACCGCCAAACCCTGGAAGGTGGCCCTCGACCTGATGGTCGAAGCCGAACACGGCAGCGACTCCTGTGCCCTCTTGGTCACCACCGACGTCGACCTGGCCAAACAGACCGCCCTCTACATCGGGGCCTTCGCCGAACGGCTCCCCGAACCCCGGAAGACCTTTGTCCGCGACGTGTTCAGCGGCTACGGTGCCATCTTGGTCTGCGACACCCTGGCCGAGGGCGCCGGCATCATCAACGACTTCGCCCCCGAGCACCTGTCCATCCAGACCGAGGAACCCTTCGCCACCCTGAGCCTGATCACCAACGCCAGCGAAATCCTTCTGGGCGAAAACCTGCCGTTCTCCGGGGCCAACTACGCCGCGGGACCCAACGCCATCCTTCCCACCGGGGGCATGGCCAAGACCTGGGGCCCCACGGGCGTGCGCGACTTCATGAAGTTCAACTCGGTGATCTTCGCCACCGGCGAAGGTTACGACGCCCTCAAGGGTCCGGTGACCACCCTGGCCGACTACGAAGGCTTCCCCAGCCACGCCGACGCCTTCCGCAAACGGGGGGATGTGTGATGCCCAGGTGATTCCTCCTTTTCCTTTGCAACCCCGGACCGCATCGCCGAGAATTCGCGCATGACCCTGAAAGAAGCCTGGGACTGGCTGGCCTCGTTCACCAACCTTGAGAAGGCACCGTCGGCCACCAAGCGCACCTGGCGCCTGGACCGGATGGACGCCCTGCTGGCCGACAGAGGCCACCCCGAACGGGCCGAGCTTTCGCTCCACCTGGCCGGTTCCAAGGGAAAAGGATCCACCGCGGCCTTCCTTTCGTCCATCGTGACCGCCACCGGCCGGACCACGGGGCTCTACGCCTCGCCCCACGTCAGCGACTGGCGCGAGCGGATCACCCGGAACGGGCGGTTCTTCGACGAAGCCGCCTACCGGCGCACCGTCGGCGGTCTGAAGACCTATTGGGATACCATGGACCCGGCCAAGAAAACCCGGTTCCTGGACGGCTGGGGCGGGGAGCCCACCACCTTCGAGTGGCTCACCTTGGCCGCCTTCGAATTGTTCACCGCCGAGGAACTCGACGCCCGGGTGTTGGAAACCGGCCTCGGTGGCCGCCTTGACGCCACCAACGCCCAGGTCCCCACCGCCTCGGTCCTCACCCTCATCGAACTCGAGCACACCGACATCCTGGGCGACACCCTGGCCCACATCGCCGGAGAAAAGGCCGGCATCATCAAGGCCGGGGTCCCGGCGTTCGTGGCCCCCCAGAAACTCGAGGCCCTCGAAGTGTTCCGCAGGGCTGCCAAGGCCCTGAAGGCCCCCCTCCACTCCTTCGACGAAGAGGTGGAGGAGTTCGACACCGAACTCAGCCGGGAGGGGACCCTCATGCGCCTGGGCCTGGCCGACGGCACCCTCATCGAAGCCCAACTTCCCCTCCTCGGCAGGGCCCAGGGACTGAACGCCGCCGTGGCGGCTTGGACCATCCATGGCCTGGTCCGGGACGGCCGCATGGCCCTCTCGCCCATGGACGACCTGGGCGACGTGATCCGGACCGGACTCCAGACCACCGCCCTTCCGGGCCGGATGCAGGTGCTGTCAAAACAACCCTGGGTGGTCCTCGACGGAGCCCACACCGCCGAGTCGGCCAAACTCCTGGCCCGGTCCTGGTCCGACCTCTTCGGTGCCGGGGGCACCCTGGTCTTCGGCGCCTTCGACGGCAAGGCCGTGGAGCCCATGGCCGCCGCCCTGGCGCCCCTGTTCGCCCACGTCATCGTCACCCCGCCGGGAACGTTTCGCCCCAGCACCCCCCCGGCCCTCCGCCAGGCCTTCCTCAACGCCCCCGGTTCTTCGGGCTTCGTCGACATCGCCGACACCCCGGGCGAGGCCCTGGCGGGGGCTTTGGTCGACGGCACCCCGGTCCTCGTCTGCGGATCTTTCTACCTGGTCGGGGAAATTCTCACGGCCTGGGAACAGATTTCGCGCTAGAGTGTGTTTGACTTTTTGTCCCCCTCCACAAAGGATTCACCATGTACCTGAAACTGATGGTCCGCAGCCTCTGGCGCCACCAAAAACGCGGACGCCGTTTGTTCGTCCTCCTGGCCCTTTGTTCGGCGGCCCTTTCCGTCCTCCTGACCTTCCAGGCCGACTTCAGCCGTCAATACCGCGACTTGTTTGTGGGCATGACCACGGGGCACCTTCAGATTCTCCCTGCCAAGGCCCCGGCGTTTGCGGTCAATATCTTCGGGGCCAAGGACCAGGAAGTCCCCCTGATGAACGCCACGCCGGCCCTGGACGCCTGGGTGCGCTCCCAGCCCGAAGTGGAGGAGGCGGCGCCGGTGGTCAACCGGTACGGCATCTCGTACAACCTCGACAGCGAAGAAGAATCCTGGGTTTCGGTGGTAGCCCTCCCGGCTGACCGGATGGCGAAGCTCTTTCCCCTGGCCAAAGTCGTCGACGGCCCCGGGGGGTTGGGGTGGAAGCCGGGCGACACCGAGGTCCCCATGCTCCATGCCCGGCTTCAAACCGAGTTCGGCCAGAAAAACAGCGACACCGGCGCCTTCGTCCGGAAAGAATTGCGGGCTTACAACGCGAGCCAGTTCGAAGACTTCAAGCACCGGCTGAAGACCGACTTTCCCGGGATCTTCGGGGACCAGGACCTCCGGGGAGCCGCCCAGGACGGGAAGTTCCTCGAGCTCTGGTCGTCGGCCCTGGTAGACCGCCAGCTCTACCAAACCATTCCCGGGTCCCGGATGGCCGAGTATGACTATAAAATCGATGACGCCCTGGCCGCCATCGACGGCAACCGGGTCGATGCCCTGGTCCCGTTCCTGAACAAACGGCTCTTTCTGGCCCTCTACCCCGACGACATCTACCCCCTGCCCGAACCCATCCTCCCGGGAAAATCGGTGACGCTCCAGGTCCCCGGGTTGAAGTCCGAGGGCGCCTTGTCGCTGCCCAAGGTCATCCCCGCCCGGTACACCGGCATGGTCGACATCATGCCCCTGTACAACGCCGACAGCTACGTCGACCTGGCGGCGTTCCGGCAGTACATGGACCTCCCCGGGTCCCTGGCCACAGGGTACGTGATCCGGCTCAAGGATGCCGACGGCACCGCCGGGTTCCAGACCAAACTGGAAGCCTGGCTGGAAGCCCACGGCGAAGCGGAAGGAATCGGCGACGTCCGGGTGGCCGATTGGAATTTCCTCGGCAAGATCTATCTGACCACGTCCATGGCCTTCGGGGTCATCATCGGCATCCTCATCGGGGTGTTCGTCCTCATCCTGGTGGTCTTCATCATCAACTTGGTCCTCATGTCCCTGATCCAGAGGCGGCGGGAGATCGGCACCGGCATCGCCATGGGCCTGACGGCCAACCAGACCATCGCTGTCATGGCCGGGGAGATCGGCGTCATCGTCACCGTGTCCTGGGCGGCGGGCACCGTCCTGGGCTTCCTTCTGACCGCGGCGGCCGCGGCCTGGGGCGTCCCCGGGATGATTTTCTTTCCCGGCGGAAAGCTGTACCTGACCCACCAGGTGGGTCCGTACCTGCTGTCCCTGGCCCTCCTCCTTCCCTCCGCCCTGGTGGCGGCCGTCATTCCACTGATGGGGCTGAGGAACATCGTCCCCGTCGATTTCTTCCGGGAGGCCCGCTGATGCTCGCCTTGAAAATTGCCCTGCGGAACATCGTGGCCCACCGGAGGCGCAACCTCATCATCTTCACCGTCACCGGCGGGGTCAGCTTCTTCCTTTTCCTCTTTCTGGCGTTCTCGGACGGAGAACTGGAGAACATCAAGAACGGCATTTCGTCGTTTTGGACCCCCTACGCCGACATCAAGGTCGTCCAGGCCGAGAACGAGTCCACGGACAACCCCCTCCTCAAGGCCCCGGAAATCGCAGCGGCCTTGGCGGCCGTCCCCGGGGTCAAGGAAGCCGTCCCCCGGAACTGGAACCTCTGGGGGCTGGACCTCTTCGCCCACGGCAAAAAGTACCTGGGCTTCAACGTCCTGGCCCTGGAACCCGGCGACTCGGTCCTCCACGGACGCATCACCGTCACCTCGGGCCGGGACCTCCGGGCCGGCGATAAAAACGCCGTCCTGCTCCACAGCGTGGTGGCCAAAGACCTGCCCATACGGGTCGGCGACGAGGTCACCTTGGTGGGCAAGGACTATTTCGGCCAGCTCACCAGCCGCAAACTCATGGTCACCGGGTTCTATACTCCCCTGGCCGACAACCCCAACCTCTACGGTTCCGTCATGGTGGACCCCGACTCGTTCACGGGACTCTGCGGCTACGGTCCCGGTGAGGCCACCCAGATCCTGGTCAGGACCAAGGCCGGTGCCGACCCGGCCCAGGTGGTCAAAGCCCTCCAGGCGGTGAACCTCCCGGTGCCGGCACGGTTGAAAATCTACCTTCCCTCCGAGGACGAGTTCCAAAACGGCAACATCATGGTCTTCGGCATGATCCGGACAATCATCGTGGCCATGGTCCTCATCACCCTGCTGATCACGGCCTTCGGCATCATGAACGTTGTGTCGGTGAACCTTTACGACCGGAAAAAGGAGATCGGCACCTACTTCTGCCTCGGGTCCGAGAAGCCCTTCCTCCTGGCCACCTACACCGTTGAGATCTTCCTGGTGAACCTGGGCGGCTCGATGGCCGGGGTCTTGGCCGGCCTGGTGGCCCGGGCCGGCATCAATGCCTTGAACCTGACCACCGACGAACCCGGCCTCCAGGTCGTCATGGGCGGAAGCCATTTTACCCTCGGCCTGTCGCCGTCCACCCTGTTCTGGATTTTGGGAGGCATCAGCCTCATCACCCTGCTCACCGCCCTGACCACCCTGGGCAAAGCGCTGAACGTTTCGCCCGTCGTGGCCGTCAAGGAGACCGAATGAACCGCCTCTGCACCGTTAGTACCGCCCTGGGCCTGGCCCTGGTCCTCGCCACTCCCGCCGGAGCCCAGTCGGCCCTGGAAATCGTCCAGGCCATGGAAAAGAAGATGTACCCCAACTCCAAGACGGAAATGGTCCTGAAGCATACCTCCAGCTCCGGGGAAACCGACGAGTTCAAAATGGTCAGCTACGCCAAGGACAACAACCAGAGGATCATCGTCCGGTTCCAGTCCCCGGCCCGGATGGTGGGGAACGACCTGCTCATGCAGGACCGCAACGTCTGGCTCTACGACGCCAAGGCCGGCCGGGAGGTGAAGATCCCCACCAACCAGAGCTTCGGGGGCACCGGGTTCTCGTACGGCGACGTGCTGCGGCTCAACTTCAGCGACAACTACATTCCGGTGATCCAAAACGAGTCTGCCCAGGGCTGGACCCTGGAACTGACCGCCAAGCTCCGGGACGCCCCCTACTACCGGGTGGTCCTGGTGGTCGGCAAGGATTTCTCGCCATCCAAGGGAAGCTGCTTCACCCGGGAGGGCGAGCTTTTGAAAGAAATGGCCTACAGCCAGGTGAAGGACGCGGGCAACGGGGTGAAACCCTTGACGGTGACGGTCACCTCCCCCCTCGACGCCCAGGACGTCTCCAGTCTGACCATCCTGAAAGAGACGAAAAAGGACTACCCGGACAACATTTTCAACAAACGAAACCTGTCCGCCCGGCTGGAGGAGAAACTCTGATGAGCTTCATCACGACGAAATCGCTGACCAAAGAGTATCTGTTGGGCAAGACCATCGTGCCGGCCCTCCGGGGCGTGGACGTGAGCATCGACCAGGGAGAATACCTGTGCGTGGCCGGGCCTTCGGGGGCCGGCAAATCCACCCTCCTCAACCTGCTGGGACTCCTCGACACCCCCACGGCGGGTTCCATCACCTTCGACGGCCAGGACATCGGTTCCTTGAACAAGAAGGCCTTCCACCGGTTCCGCCGGGACCGGATCGCCTTCATCTTCCAGTCGTTCAACCTGGTCCCCGTCCTCGACGCCTACGAAAACATCGAGTTCCCGCTCCTGGTGAAAAAGGTTCCGGCGGCCGAGCGGGCCCGCCGGATCGCCGCGGTCACCGAAGAAGTGGGGATCAAGGACTGGCTCAAGCACCGGCCCGACGAATTGTCGGGGGGACAGCGTCAGCGGGTGGCCATCGCCCGGGCCCTGGTCACCCGGCCCGAGGTCATCATCGCCGACGAGCCGACGGCCAACCTCGACTCGGTGACCGGCAAAACCATCCTCGAACTCATGCGCCGGCTGAACAAGGAAGAGAAAACCACCTTCATCATCGCCAGCCACGACAGCGCCATCATGGGTGAAGCCGACCGGGTCATCCGGGTCATCGACGGGCTGGTCCATGAATAAGTTCGCCGCGGTTCTGCTGTTCGCCGGGGCCGCGGCGCTCCACGGCCAGGACGCCGAAGAAACGGCCCCGGGCCCTGCGGGCCCCCAGGTCACCGTTTCGGCAGGTTGGACCTTCGCCGCCAACGACAAAGCCTCCGGCGACGCCACCTGGCCGACCAACGAAACGGCGTCTGCCGGCCTCACGGCCCGGTGGGGCAGCGCCTTGGAACTGTCGGGCACCGTGAGGTCCGACTTCTCCGGTGCCCCCCTGACGGCCGACAGCGTCCTCGACGAACTGGCCCTCACCTGGACGGCCAACAGCTTCTCCATCCTCACCGTGGGCAAACAGCGGCTCAGCTGGGGCACCGCCCACGTGTTTTCGGCCATCGACAGCCTGGAGCCCCCCCTGGACCCCACGGACCCCCAGGCCAAACCCCGGGGGGTCACCGGGGTGAAGGCCGAGATCCTTCCCTTCGATTGGGCTTCGCTCTGGCTGGTGGCCCTTCCGGCCCCCCGACTCGACGACGCCGTCCTGGCCGCCCGGTTTGACGTCCTCTTAGACGAAGCCGACCTGTCGTTCGGGGCCGTGCGGTCGGTTTCCCGGCCCCTGACCGGGTCAAACGGTTCGGCGCTGGTCCGGGACCGCCGGGAGACCCCGGCCCTATTTGCGAATTTTGCCCGGTTCTTTGACCGGTTCGGCCTTTACGGCGAAGCCCAGGCCCGGCTGGGCCGGAACCGGGAATGGTTCGTTGCCGATACCTCGGGCTCCACTCTCAACGCCCTCGACGCCTCGGCCGCCTGGACCTTCCGGGCCACCGGCGGCCTCCAGGTCGAAGTGCCTGTGTGGCTCAACGGCACGCTGAGATGGTTGACCGAGTACCACTACAACGGTGAAGGGTTCAGTGACGGCGAAGCCTCGGCGTTTGCCGCGGCCTGGCCCCGGCGCAACGGAGCCGCCGCCTTCATAGCCCCCCCGGGAATGTACCCCGGCGCCTACCGGAACCACTACTTGTACACGGGAGTCTCGGGCCTCCCCCTGGCCGAAAAGGTCACCGCAGGAACCTCGGTTCTGGCCGGCCTGGACGGCGGCCTGCACCTGGTTTCCTCGTTGGTCTCCTGGGACGTGGGACAGGCCCTGGGCGTCAGCGCCGGTTTTGACCATTATGACTGCTGGAACGGCAACCCGGACCGGTCGGAGCTGCTGTTCCTGCCGTACCGGAACCGGGTTAACATCTCAGTAACCGCCTGGTATTAAGGCTCGGATCTCGACATTCTGGCGTCGTCTCAGTCGCGTGCGGTGCTCGGCGTACAAGAAGTACGCCTGCGCTCCGTGCGCTCCTTCGACTTAGCCAGAATGCCGATCTCCTTCGCCTAGAAAGAGATGGGCTTCGCTCCGCTCGCCAGCAACTAGACGAAAGAAGGTCAGGGTAAGGGTCTCTTCTTCTACCACTCTTCCCTTCGCTCCTCCGCCCCTCCGCGGTTCCATTCCTTCTTGCCCTGCTTTCCCCGCACCCCGGCGGTGAACGCTTTGCAGGGACTCAGTTCTCCCGGGTGAACTTCAGCAGTTCGGCTTCTTTGGCGGCGTCGATGAGGCCCATGTCCCGGGCCACGGTGAAGAACTCCTCGATCTGGGCGAAGGCGTGGAGACGCACTCCCGCCGCTTCCATGTCTTTCCGTCCGGCCACCCCGCGTTCCAGGAGGACCACCAGGTCGGTGACCACCAAACCCTCGCCCCGGAGCACCTCGATGGCCTCCTGCTTGCTCTTGCCTGTGGTGATCAGGTCGTCGAGGAGCAGGGCCCGCTCACCGGCTTTGTAGGCCCCTTCGATGTTGTTACCCGTGCCGTGGGCCTTGGGAGGGATCCGGGGGAAGATCATGGGAGTGCCGGTTTCGAGGCAGGCGGCGCTCGACAGGGGCAGGGCCGCCACGGGGATGCCCGCCACCCGGTCGAAGTCCAGGCCGGCCATTAGTTTGGCGTAGGCCTTGCCAGCGAGGCGCAGCACCTTGGGGTCGCTGGCCACCCGGCGCAGGTCCACGTAGAAGGGGCTGGTGATCCCCGACTTCAGGACGAACGAGCCGAGCTTGAAGCATTCGGTCTGGATCAGCCCTTCCAGGAGCTTGCGCTTGAGCTTGGTCATGGGCGTCGGGGCCGATTTCCGGGCCGCCAGCACCTGGGCCCGGGCCGCGTTCAGCTGGTCCCGGAGTTCCTTGGCCTTCTGGGCGGGTTTGGCGGCCTGGGCGATTTCCCGGGAGACGTTCATGAGGATCCCCAGGCCGTCGGCCCGGAGGCCCGCGTTGACGGCGCCGGCCATGGTGCCGCCCTGGGCGCCGATGCCGGGGGAGAGGAACCAGGTGTCGGGCAGGGCGTCCCGGAGCAGCTGGAGAGCCTTTTCGTCGTTCCCTGCCACCACCAAGCCGACCCTCCGGTCCCACCCGGCGGCGATCCGGGCCGCCTTCAGGTACAGGGGAGCCTTCTTGTACTTCAGGTCCTGAAGCTCGACGGCCGTGGGGTTCGACGTCCGGGCCAGGACGAAGACGGCTTTGTCTTTGTGTTTGAGGAAGGGATCGACGCTGTCCCGGCCCATCCAGGGGGCGATGGTCACACAGCCCACCGCCGGGTGCCGGAAGCTGGCCTGGGCGTAGGCTTCGGCCGTGGGACCGATGTCGCCTCTCTTGGCGTCGAGGACCACCGGGGTTCCGTCGGTGATCAGGTTCAGGGTGTCGTCGAGGGCCAGGAGACCTTCGGGTCCCCAGGCTTCGTAGAAGGCGATGTTGGGCTTGTAAGCCGCCGCGTACGCCAGGGTGGCGTCGATGAGCGCCTTGTTGGCGGCGACGATGAGGCGCCGGGCTTCGGCCGGATCGGAGGCCTCCACCCGGGGATCGAGACCCACACACAGTAGGCTGTCCTTTGCTTGGCACGAGGCTTCGAGACGGTCGAAAAAGTCCATGGATGATCTCCCTGGACCGCAAGAATACCGGGGAGGCCGAAGGGGGTCAAGGCAAGGCCGCGGGGATTTTCCGTAGACCCTTCCGGGGACAGTTGACACGGAAATCGGATTCCAATATAGTCAGTCCTCGTTGCGGGCTATAGCGCAGGGGTTTAGCGCACTAGTCTGGGGGACTAGGGGTCGGCGGTTCAAATCCGCCTAGCCCGACTGTGACAGGGACCAATCCGGAAGGGTTGGTCCTTTTTTTATGCTCTGCCGCCCCCGGACCGGCCCCTCGGCGTCACGATTTCTTGAAATCCGGGAGCAGGACCGAGAGACAGCGGGGACAAATCCCGTGGGAAATCCGGCTGCCCAGGAGTTTCCGGAGTTCGGGAGACAGGTCCACATAGTCCCCGGCCTCGTGCTTCACTTTCTTGCACACCGAGCACAGGGTGAGGACCGAAGACTGGTTCCCGTTGTACATCCGCAACGAATTGTGGACGATTTTGATGATCGACGCCTCGGACCCGGTGAACGTGCTCTCCCTTCCCAGGTCGATGACGATGCCCCGGATCGTTTGGGGCCGACCCTCCTTGCTCCTCGCTGTCACCATGCCCCGGTCCATAAACCACCGGTACGAACCGTCCTTGGCCTGGATGCGGTAGTCCACCTGATAAAGTTCCAGCGCACCGTACAAAACCGATCTCATGGCCGCCATCCCCTTCTCCACGTCCTCGGGATGGATCAGGTCGGTAAACGACTGGTACCCGTTCGCCTGGAATTCTCCGGGAGCATAGCCCAGGAACAGGGTCTTGAGGTCGTTGTGGTGGATCCGGTTGGAGGCCACGTCCCATTCCCACCAGGCAAAGGGTGAGTCTTTCAGAAACTCATCGGACAACAGGGGGTTCATCGGGACTCCGGGCGGCAGGTTCCTCATGGTACAACGACAGGCGGCCGACCTCGAGCCGGGCGTCGAAGGCCCGGCCGATGGCCGCCAAAGCCACGGTCTTCAGGGTCCGGAGCTCGGGCTGGCCAAAAGCACCGTAGTCCCCCCGGAACGCGGAGAACGGGAGCCGGACTTCGGTCCATAGGGTCGTCACCGGCAGAGGTGCGGTGAAGAAATTCCAGGGAAACCAGTTTTGGGCCGTCCGAAGGTGGACCGCATAGGCCCCGGGGGTTCCGCGGACCAGGACCGCCACCCCGGACCAAGGCCGGGCATCGAGGGAACTCCCTCCCGGGGCGACGGAAACCCGCATCTGGAGGAAGCCGCCGTTGTTCTCGGTGCGGACCCGTCCCTGGAGCCGGAGGAACGGTTGTCCGCCTTCGGTCTCCCAACCGGAAACCATTTGAGTGAGGCCGCCCATGACCCGGTCGGTGAACCCCTCCCAGGGGGTACCCAGGGAGGAAACCCCCGGGGTACGGAAATCGTCAAGAAGCAGCTCGGCCTGGGCAGGGGCCGGAACCGCCGAAAGGAAACCCAGCAGGCCCATGATGACGGACCTCATGCGGCGTTGGTACACATGGGGTACCCCCTGGCTCCAAATTCCCGCTCTTTCCCGACGAAGGCAAGGGCTATTTCTCCGGCAGGGTGTCAAACCGCCCGAAAACCGCTACCATCGCCCCATGCTCGACCTTTCTCTCTTTGTCTCGGCGACGGCCCTGATCGACAGCCTGTCGACCACCCAGCAAATCGTCTTCCTCATTTTGCTCTTCTCGACGGAAAAGCCCATCCGGACTTCCCTGGGGTTCATCGCCGGAGTCACTGGTGCCTACCTGGTCTGCGGGGCCCTGGGGCTGGCGTTCGTCGACCGGCTGAACGACCTGGTCCGCCTGTTCCTGCCCAACTTAGGCGCCGTCCCCGATGCGGCCTACTACCAGGCCCAGGGACTCCTGGGCCTGGGTCTCTTCGCCGCGGGACCCCTTTATGGGGTGTACAAGGTCCGTTCGAAACGGCCTCCCCTGGACAACCGGCTGCTGCACCTGGTCAAAACCATGAACGTCTGGGTGGCCCTGGGTCTCGGGGCCGTCCTGTCGGCCACCAGTTTTCCGGCGGCCCTGCCCTACATCGCGGCCATCGAGAAGATCGCCGCCTCGTCCCTCGGCCCTGGAACCCAAGGGGGCTTATTGCTCCTCTATAATGTGATGTACGCCGTCCCCCTCCTGGTGCCCTTCGGTCTCTTCGTGGTGTTGAAGGACGCGGTGCTTCCCCGGCTGCACGTCCACGCCCAAAGGCTCAACTTCCTGGTGATGATCCTCCTGCTCTCGGGGATGGGGCTGTTCTTCCTGGCCGACTCGTCCGTCTACTGGATCACCGGCTCGTCATGGGTCCCGAGAATGGATAGGATGTTCTGACCATGAAACCTTCGTCTTCCCGTCCCCTGGCCCTCGACTTCGGCCGGGTCCTGACCCTCGAGCCCGACCGGTCTCCCCTCCTCTCGGCGCTCTCCGGCCTGGACACCGACCACGGGGCCTTCCAGGCGGCCTACCAAGCCCACCGCCACGATTTCGACCGCGGGACCCTCGACGCCGGCCGGTATTGGACCGCGGTGGTCCGGGCCGGTCACCCCGGTCTCCCGGAAACCGAGGTCCGGCGGCTCATCCCCGTCCTGGTCGATGCCGACTTTGCCTCGTGGAACCAACCCCGTCACGCCATGCATCGTCTTGTCCAGGAGGCCTTGGACCGGGGGACCCCCACGGCCATCGTCAGCAACATGCCCGCAGGGGTGGGAGACCGGTTTGTCGAGGCTTGGGACTGGCTCGGCCGGGTTCCCCACCGTTTTTTTTCGGCCGATTTCGGCTTGGCCAAGCCCGAACCCGGGTTCTACCGCCACGTCCTGGCCCAGACCGGCTGGAACCCTGCCGACACCCTGTTTGTCGACGACATCGAAGCCAACATTGCAGGCGCGGCCCGGGAAGGTTTCGCCGTCCTGCTGTTCACCGGATCGGAGGCCGACCTTGAAACCGTCCGCACTTGGTGACGATCGGGGACTCCTGGCCCCCTCCCCTGGACACGGCTCCCCCGGTTGCTTCATAATTCGTCCGATGATCCGCTCTTTTTACGGGTACCATGAGTAACCCGAAATCCGGTACCCGGAACCTGGCGCTCACCGTCGGCGCCATAGGCGTGGTGTTCGGCGACATCGGCACCTCCCCTCTCTATGCCCTCCGTGACAGCCTGACGCCGGGCAGGGGCGTGGCGCCCACGGCCGATAACATCATCGGCATCGTTTCCGTCCTCCTTTGGACCCTGACCATCGTGGTGTGCCTCAAGTACCTGGTGTTTGTCCTCCGGGCCGACAACCGGGGCGAAGGCGGCATCCTGGCCCTGGTGAGCCTCGTCGGGGCCGCCCTGCCCAAGCGGACGGGCCGGCGGGTGGCCCTGATCAGCGTGGTGGGCATCATCGGCGCGGCCCTTCTGTACAGCGACAGCATCCTGACCCCGGCGGTCACGGTTCTTTCGGCCATCGAAGGCCTCGAGGTCATCACGCCGGTGTTCGCGCCATGGATCGTCCCGCTGACCT
>JAULBY010066097.1:0-33026 GCA_032358315.1 Ophiocytium majus | reverse complement strand
GAAAAAATGAAACTCAGTAACCTATTGAACAAGCCCACTAGCAGCGTAAGCGAGCTGGCTAAAAAATACAAAGTGTCGCCAGACTCTGTAGAGCAACAGTTAGCCAAGGGTATCAAAGTGGAAATGGAACACACTAGTTTGAAGAGTGTGGCACGAGAGATTGCACTCGATCATTTAGGCGAGGACCTCCATTACTATGAGAAGTTGAGCAAGATTGAAAAAATCAAAGTTCAAGAACATCAACTAGTTGAACTGTTTGACTTGAACAAGCCACCACAAGGAGTACAAGGTCCCAATCTAAGATTTTCGCGGGGAAGGGTAGCATATTACGGTTTTGCAGTTGATGATAAAAAATATTTTGTTGAGTTTCATAACTTTCCTGAGCAAGATGTAGAGATAGTTTTTGGTGATGAGCATGGTAACGTTGGATTGACGCACACAGGAAATGCCACCAAAGTTTTTTGGTCAGTTGCACAATGTCTAGTTGATTATTTGGAAAGGCATCCCAGTGTGCAAAAGATCTACTTCACATCGCATTCTGATGAGCCCAGTCGATTGAGACTGTACCACTCACTGAGTAACCGGTTGGCTCAACAGTTGGGATGGCATGCCAGCAGTAAAGAGGGTCGGAAAGATGTTGAATATTACGTTACCAAAAAACCATCGCGCTCACTTGATGAAAACTCACTCCTAGTAGAGCTGTTTGATTTGAACAAGGTGCCTGAAGGTGTGAGACCACCTATGTGGTACTCTGATGACGCTGACAGCGTGACTTATGTGTTCTCAATCAACAAAAAGACATATGAATGTGTGTTCAAGAACATTGGGGATCAAGTTTATGATCTCAAATTCCGTGATGAAAAGGGACTGATGACTATAACCGGAGCCGGAGACTCTGCCAAGGTGTTTTGGGCCGTGGCCAAAGCCATCAGCAAGTTTGTTGAGGAAAAAACTGTGAAGGTGCTCAAGTTCGGAGCTAATGAACCCAGCCGAGCTCGACTCTACAGTGTGCTCAGCCAAAAAATGGCCCAAACACTGGGCTGGAGCAGAGAGGTCATACGCTATCCAGGTGATCCTGCCACTTACTTCCGGCTGTACAATCCTGCATATCAAAAACAACCTCTGGAGGAAAGCCGCACCACAGGTGTTATTGTTGTGGATGTGCAACCAGCGTATGCCCAAGGATCATCTCGTGGTAACCAAAAGCTGTTTGAAAGAATCATACAGTTTGTAAACAAGCAAACTGGACCAGTATTGATGTTTGTGAATGCAGAACAAGATATGATGACAGATGATACTGTTGATGATATCAAAGCCTACTGGGAGGACGTGATCCGAGGAGAAGAGTGGGATCCAGAGGATTACGACGATACTCCTATAGACTGGAGCAGATTTCAAATCAAGGACAAGGGATTTGGATTTTTCCGCTCATTTATAGATCGGGGCGTTTCAGACAAAACCATCATACGCTTGATACGATTGATGTATCAAAACCGAGTGAATGACAGCAGAGATTTGTTTGGTGGCGAACACAGTGATGACTATGCAGTGAATTTTGAACAGTTTGTTGGTCCAGAGTTCAAACGTTGGATGCTAGATGACGGTTTCACAGTGCAATGGACCAGTGTGGCGCAATTGAAACGCTTCAGCGGAAGTTATATTGTGGGCGGCGGCAGAAATGAATGCCTCAAGGAAGTTGAACTGTTGATGAACGCATTCAATATCAAATATAAAAGAATAGACAGCATGGTGTACGGATGAGACTGAAAGATCTACTACAAGAAAACACCAGTTTCAATAACTGGACACGTTTTACTGACGCCAGTCTTGAAGCTGACTTTCAGGAATACAAACAAAAAGAACAGCGTAAATGGAAACAACGAGCTGAGTTGATACAAGCCCGCTGGCCCTTGTTTCAAGACATACAAGAGTTTCGACAAGCTCTGAGCTCAGCCCCAGTTGTGGATGTTGACAGCTTGAGATCAGTGCAAAACCTCACTAAAAATCGCAGTATTGCGGACATCAAAGACATGGTCAGCAGCTATGCATGGCCTCGAGATGTAGCTAGAATACAACAGGGTTACCAAGAAAACCACAAAATGCCTCTGCCTATTATTATAAAAGGGCAACAGGGCATGTGGATCATGGCCGGCAACACACGTCAAAGTGTGGCTAGAGTAATGGGAATCACACCTCGCGCACTGTTAGTGGATGTAAGTAACAGGCCCTAGTTAGCAATAAATATCTCAAGACTTTACAAAATGAGACTGACATGAAGTTGTGGGATTTTCTACAAGAAGTAAAAATAGACAACAAGCAGGGTATTGGGGAAGTTCCTGACAACAACAATGTTGATTATCTAGGATTGCGAGTGCTCATGCGCCCTAGTGTGTTTTTGGGACTTGCATCAACATTATATCGAGAACAAGCGTCAAGCGTGGACTATATCAAACAGCAGTTGGCCCAAGGACGGGGCATAGCCAGCCCTTGGCTGGTAATTGATATTCCTCACGCTTGGGAGCAAAACAACCTTGATGCGCCAGCCCGAGTCGTCAGTCACGAAGGCCGCAACAGAATGTATGCAGCAATGGAAACAGACGGTGATCTACCACTAGAGGTACATTTGTTCTTCTCGGGTGGCATACGTCGCCGCCATATCAAACCTAGGTGGATTGACCAACTAAATCAACAGTTGATTGCTCAAGGCCGCACCAAACCCAGTAATGGACCATTTTTCTCACCACTTAGTCCATTGCAAGAGCGCGGTGGTGCACCTGGCACCCTAAAAGCAAAAATAAGTAAACGATATGGTGGCAGTGTTACCTGTAGTAAAACACAAAAGTTGAAAACACGCAAAGGTGCTAGCACGCTTGACAAACGACAAGCCAATTGGTTTCAAAACAAGCATTGTGGTGGTGCTACCAAAGTAAGTGAAGTGTTTCAAGCTGCGCCTCAACCAGCACAATGGGAACAACAAGGACATCGTTACGTAACTGAGTTTGATTTTCAAGGGGAAGAAGTCCATGTAACTGCGGCCCAAGATGATTTTTATGAGTTGTTGCAGATATTTGACCAATACAAATTGGAAATTCCTGATGATTATACTGGCTTTAGTATTACATTCATGGTAAATCGCAGTATGGATATAAGCCAACGATTGGGCCTGCAAAGTGTAAAGTTGTTTGGGCAAATTATTGCAAGACTTCGCGCTTTTTTGCAAACCCACGCTTGGGATTTTGTATCTTTTACAGGTGAGCCGGGCAGTAGAAATAAACTGTATTTGGCACTAGCACACCGATTGGCACAAGAAACAAAAGGTCGCATGTTAAGAGTGGGTAATAAGTTTGCAGTTGTTAAAAATCCCAAAAGCCAGGATTTGCAAGCTCTTACAGAGCTTGTGTCAATGCCTACTGCACCAATTGAATGGAAACAACAACAGTTTCCCAATTCTAGGAGATATCTAACAGCTTTTGAGCTTGACAACCAACTTGTTGAAATAAAAATTGATCAAGATCGCAGTCATTATGCTTTACAAAACGCCATGTTACTTGACCGGATACAAATAAATCCGCAAGCTCAAGGCTACACTATTTTGTTTATGGTTGATGGTGAAATAATAAAAACAGGACTACTTGGGCAAAAAAGTTCCACACTGTTGGCACAAACTTTTGGTAGAATACTGCAATGGCTGAAAACACATAAATGGGATTACATAATATTCACTGGCGCCCGAGGCAGCAGAAACAAACTATACGGCATGATTAGTCGACAGCTTGCTAGAGAGTTCAATGCCAAAATGCATTTTGATTTCGATACAAGTGATTTTGTTGTATACAAACCTGGGACATTAGCACAAAAACTTGTACATGAGGCACTTACATGGCAGTTACCACCAAAAAACTGGGCTATTCAATCACAGTATGATCGCGATATCACATATAAGTTTGTTGTGGACGGTGAAAAATATTTCATGGAAATCGTGAACATTCCCGAACCCAACAACCGTGGCATTTATGACATTGAGTTTTTCCATGAAGAACATGGCATGGATATAACAGGATTAGGTGTCAATCACGCAATGAAAGTTTTCAGTTCTGTCAAACAGCTGGCCCGTGACGCTCAAGGACGTTTAACTGACTTGCCGATCAATGCTTGGTTTTTCAGTGGTCGTGGAGCAAGCCGACAAAAACTTTATTTACGGTTGGCACAACAGCTGGCTCAAGAAATGGATTGGAAACTTACCACTACTCGAGCACTTATGCCCTTGCAGGGTGACAGCCACATGCAGGGCTATTTGATATACAATCCCAAAATTGAAAATCGCATATTGAATCCCAAACTTTCAAACATACAAGAAGCAGAAACCTCAGGATCAGCACTGACAATATTTGATATTGATGACACGCTTATGAAAACATCTGCTGCTGTATATGTAGTCAACACTCAAGGTAAACGAACCAAACTCACAGCTCAAGATTTCAATAGTTATCAACTAAAACCTGGAGAATATTTTGATTTTCAGGAGTTTGAAGACAGCGATTTGTTTCACGACACCAGTGAACCCATAGCACAAATATGGCGCACTGCACAAAACACCCTGGCCAATACCGGGCGCCGACCAGGAAGTCGAGTTGTAATAATCACCGCACGTGGACCATTCAACAACACAGAAAAGTTTTTGAAGACATTTGAAAAACACGGCTTGGACATGACAAAAGTGCGAGTGTTTACAGTGGGTGGTGCTAGAAACAAAAAACCACTTATCCGTCAGTTATTGCAACAACACAACTATACGGAAACACGTATTTTTGATGATCATCTAGGAAATCTGCGAGACTTTTTAAGTCTGCACCCGGAGTTTCCCCAGGTAACTTTTAAAGCTTTTGCAGTGGGTGCAGCAGGTAATGTTGGTGAACCTGTTGTCATACAAGGAACAACCGATGAGTAACTTGACAGTGTTAGGTGCCAACAGCCTATATGTGCGTGAACAAGGCGCCATGGCTTACAGCGATGATGGCGTTTTATACACCTCGACAACATACAGCTCTGATCCCGATCTTTATCACAGTTTAACTGGCGCTGTAAGTCGAGGCGGATTGATAATAGCAATAACCACTCGCGGAGATATTGCCGTGGGCACCAGTTTGCAAGACATGGGTCAAGGACCCAGCATTGGTGGCAATCAAGGATGGTTTCGTCCCACAAGCATCGCAACAGACAGCACAGACGTTTTGATTGCCGGTATGTACAAAAGCAACAGTCTTGTGGAAACTGGTGCCATCTACACAAATCAAGAAAACGACAGTTTGTTGTATGCCGACTCGGGAAATATTTTAATAACCGACACTGTAAGTCCCGCGGACATTGTGGCATTCACAGGCACACAAGCTGTTATCTATTACCCTTTGTATCAGTTTGCCAGCAACAGCATTGTTTACAACATACAACATTATGTCAACGCCCCAGTGAACACAGGCAGTGAAAATGTTTGGGTGGCAACAGGTAGAATCAACAACACAGGTGCTATTTGGTATAGCAACAACCAAACCACATGGAACACTGTGACTTTACCGTCACAATTTGCCCAACGCACAGTCTATACCAGCGCCATACGAGAAAACACTTGGTATTTTGGTGCCTGGGGCATCATACTCACAGCCAACAAGCTGGTTAGCCCTACTTGGGAAGCAAGTCAAGAACTTGTGGTTGCTCAAGCACAGCCTGATATACGATGGATCTCAGTGAATCCCGACAACAACATGTTGGCTGTAAGTTCCGGAGCAATTTTCTACAGTGCTGATGGAACCAGTTGGGCAGGCTATCAAAAATCAGGGTATAGCTTTCAGGGTGCAGCGTGGTTTCAAAATGCCTGGCGTGTGGGATCTAGCAGCTTGCTGGCCAGCCAGGTCTTTTCGTCAAGTAATGGCCAAGACTGGTCTGGCTCTAGTGTGGCTGTTAGTGCTAGAGATATTGTTGTGTTGCCTTGACAAATACAGCGTCATAGCACAAAGTTAGCACACACAAAGGAGATACAACATGTCACTGGGCGTAATGGACCCTGCAGATAAAGCACGGCTGACCAATCTTGTTAATGAAGGCGTGCAAGTAATGAGCGACGTTCAAGCACTTAAAGAAAGTTTGAAGGAAACTGTTGACACTGTAAGTGAAGAAATGGACATCAAAAAGAGTGTGCTGAATAAAGCCATTCGCATTGCTTGGAAAAACACACAAAATCGCAATGCCTTGGAAGACACACGTGAAGAACTTGATGAAGTTGAACAGGTTCTCATGAACGCTGGCCTTAAACTATAATCTAGAATCACAACGAGGTAGAGTATGACTTATATTGATGGATATGTTGATAGAGAAAAGAACATTGTCCACATCGTGGAACGCACAGCTCAAGGCGTGAGAAACTTTGTAACATATCCCACTCAATATGCTGTGTATTGGCCTCAGCCTCAAGGCAAATACACAAGTATTTTTGGTGATCGACTGGCAAAGTTCCAAACATCAAGACATCAAGAGTTTCAACGTGAACTGCGCATGCTCAGTCGCGAGAAACTCTTGGAAAGCGATATTGATCCCATATTTAGGTGTCTATATCAAAACTATCGTCAAAGCCCCACTCCCCAGTTACATGTGGGGTTCTTTGACATTGAAACTGACTTTGATCCCGATCGTGGCTACAGCACACCTGAAGAAGCCTTTAATGAAATAACAGCAGTAAGTGTGTATCTTGCATGGATGCAACGATGCTTTACCTTGGTAGTTAAACCTCGCAGTTGGTCACAAGAGCAAGCACAAACTGTTGTTGAGCAGTTTCCTGACACCATGCTTTGCGATACTGAATCCGATCTATTGGATATTTTTCTACAGTTGATTGAAGATTGTGATATCATAAGCGGGTGGAACTCAACCACTTATGATATGCCCTACATCTATAAGCGAATTCTCTTGACTTTGGGAAAAGAACACACACGTAGATTGTGCTTGTGGAATCGACAACCCACCAAACGCGAGTTTGAAGCTTATGGGAAGCGACAAGTCACATACGAAATTGTGGGCCGAGTGCATCTTGACTATCTTGATTTGTATCGCAAGCACACTTATCAAGAACTCCACAGCTACAAATTGGACTTTGTGGGCGAGCATGACACTGGTGATCGCAAGGTGCCATATGAAGGCAGTTTGGACCAGCTTTATAATCGAGACTTTGGCAAGTTTATCGAATATAACCGACAAGACGTCATGCTGTTGGTCAAGATTGATCAAAAACGCCGGCTTATTGAACTTTGCAACAATCTAGCTCACCAAAACTGTGTGCTGTTGGCTACAACACGTGGTAGTGTCAAGCTTATTGACCAAGCCATTGTAAACGAAGCTTGGGACAACAACTTGATTGTTCCCAATCGTCCTCAACATGCAGATGATCGTGATGATGAGGTAGTAGCTGAAGACGATGACGACGAAGATTTTGATCAACAGGATTTGGGTATTGTGGGTGCGTATGTTGCCGATCCCGTGCAGGGCATGCATGAATGGATTGGTGGCGTGGACATCAACAGTCTATATCCCAGCACCATTCGTGCGCTAAACATGAGTCCCGAGACTATTGTAGGCCATATTAGACCCGAGCAAACACAAGCTTTGATTAAAAAGCGCATGACACAAGAAAAAAAGTCATTTGCAGAATCTTGGCAAGGTATGTTTGGAACCTTGGAGTTTCAGGAAGTTCAAAAACGCAGTGATATTCCCTTGATTGTGGATTTCACTGAGGGTGGCAACTTAACAGTCACAGCTGGCGAGCTGGCGCACTTGATCTACAAGGGCGGTCGTGGTTGGATGATCAGTGCAAATGGAACCATCTTTAGTCAAGACAAAAACGGAATTATTCCGCAGTTGTTGGCTCGTTGGTATGCAGACAGAAAAAAGATGCAGGCAGAAATGAAAAACTATGCCAGCCAAGCTGATAAAGAAACTGACCCCGGCAAGAAAGACGAGTATCAAAAACTAACAGCGTTTTATGATCAGCGTCAGCTGATTCAAAAGATCTTGCTTAACTCACTATATGGCGCTATTGGAAACTCTGGCAGTAGATTTTTTGATGAACGAGTAGCACAAAGTGTCACGCTCAGTGGGCGATGCATTGTCAAGCACATGCAAAGCAAAATAAATGAGATCATAACAGGCAGTTATGATCATTTAGGAGCCAGTTGCATTTATGGTGACACTGACTCGGGATATTTCTCAGCATATCCAGTCATGAAAGATCTTCCCGAGTTTCAAGACTTTGCTTGGACAAAAGAAGCAGTTGTGGATCTTTATGATAAAATTGCTGATTTAACCAATGCCAGCTTTCCAGAGTTTATGAATCAAGCATTCAACTGTCCGGAAAAGAATGGTGCTATTATCCGTGCAGGGCGTGAACTTTGTGCTGAGCGTGGTATTTTTATCAAGAAAAAACGCTATGCAGTTTTGATCTTTGACAAAGAAGGCAAGCGCAAAGACACAGATGGCAAACCCGGTGAAATCAAAGCCATGGGGCTGGACCTCAAGCGCAGTGATACGCCTCGTGTAGTTCAAGAGTTTCTCATGAGCGTGCTTACACAAGTGTTGACTGGCAACAATCAACAACAAGTGATTGATAAAATATTTGAGTTTCGGCGAGAGTTCTCTAGCTGGCCGGGTTGGATCAAGGGCACACCCAAGCGAGTAAACAAACTGAGTTTTTATCAACAAGCAAAAAACACCAACGAAACTTGGAGTTTGGGTAATCAAACCAAAAAAACAAATTTGCCAGGACACGTTCAAGCAAGTTTGAATTGGAACAAGCTGCTGAATCTGTATAACGATCATGGCAGTGTGAAAATTCAAGACGGCAGTAAAATCATCGTGTGTAAACTTCGCGATAATTCTTTGAACATGACCAGCATTGCATATCCCATTGATCAAGATCATCTTCCCGAATGGTTCAAACAACTGCCTTGGGATCATGCCGAGATGGAAACTGCACTAATAGACAAGAAGATTAAAAATCTCTTGGGAGTTTTGAACTGGGATCTTGACAGCAGCCGTAAAAAATCATCAGCAGGCAGTTTGTTTTTCTAAAGCTGCTTGCTTTGCACACCTAGAACAGTTACTATATAATCCAACAAGGAAATATTCATGACACTGAAAGACATCTTTAAAGAAATCAACACATACGTGGCTAATACCGGTATGTTTGAAAAGATCAAGATCAATGTTGACAACAATATTGTCAGCGTGGAAGCCTTTGACAAAGATCGGTGTTTGGTAAAAGGCAAGTTCCACAAAGCAGTTCCTGAAATTGCAGGAAGTTTTGGGCTTAAAAATCTCAACATGCTGAACATCATTACAAATGATCCCGAATACTTGGCTTCTGAAAGCACTATTACAGTTAATACTGAAAGTCGCGATGGGCAAACTTATCTTGCCAGTTTGACTTATGTGAACAAAAGTCAAACTGAGATTTACTATCGCTTTATGTCCTCAGAACTGCTTCCCAAAAATACTCAAGTTCGTGAGCCACAGTATGAAGTCACAGTGAATCCTGCACGCAGCAGCATTCAACAGTTTATTTGGGCAGGTAACGGTCTCAGCAGCGTAGAGCAATACTTTAATCCACAGATACGTGATCGCCAACTGCGGTTTTGCATTGGTGAAGAAGGTGCACAAACCAGCCGTGGCGGTGTGGTGTTTGCACAAAACATTGATGCCAAAATGCAATGTGACTTTCATTGGAAAGTCAGCGACATTCAAACCGTGCTCAAGCTAAATGATGCTGCTGATTGCGAAGTGGCTATCAGTGGAGCAGTGGGTGCTATTCAGATCAAGTTCCAAACTGGTCAAGCACAATGGCAGTATGTGTTTCCCGGTAAAGTAAAATAAGCTAATCTCCGTGCAGTGCTAAATAACAAGCACTGCATTTTTCACATGAAACCCAGTTATAGAACTATTTTTGTTAGTGATTTGCATTTAGGCGCTGGTGAAAGCCAAGCCCAAGTCTTTGCAGATTTTTTAAAGAACCATGATTGCGACAATCTCTACATGGTTGGAGACATGATCGATGGTTGGAAGCTGCAAAGGCGCTGGTATTGGCCCCAAAGTCACAGCAATGCACTGCGTAAAGTTTTAACCAAAGCAAACAGAGGTTGTCGAGTAGTTTATATAACTGGGAACCATGATGAGTTTATAAGAAGCTTTTTACCAGATTTTGATAGTTTTGGTGCAATTGAAATCGTAAACCACACACTGTATCAAGATTTACAAGGCCGGCAATGGTTTGTCACACATGGTGACATGTTTGATGCTGTTACTCGTCACTGGAAGTGGATAAGCAAGGTGGGAGATAGACTTTACACCATGCTTTTGGAGCTAAACAGGATTTTGGCTTGGGCGAGACGATTTTTCGGCTTGGGATATTGGAGTCTCAGTCAATATGCCAAACAAAACACCAAACAAGCAGTTAGTTTTATAGCAAAGTTTGAAGAACACCTAGCACGTCACGCACACACTCAAAGTTGTCACGGAATTATATGCGGTCATATTCATACTCCGGCAATCAAAAAAATACAAGATGTAACATACATGAACACAGGTGATTTTTGTGAAACATGTAGTGCATTAGTGGAAACTCATGAAGGTGTTTGGCAGTTGCTTCAGCTACAATCAGATAATACATGGAAAGTCATCCAGCAGTTATGAAAATATGTATTGTAACAGACAGCTGGCAACAGATTAATGGTGTAAGCACTACTTTAAAAAACACAGTAAACTGTTTGATAACCATGGGACATGAAGTTTTAGTTATTGAACCCAGTGTGTTTAAAACTTGCAAGTTTAAGTTTTATCCTGACATTGATTTTTCCTGGAATATTTGGAAAGTAGGCAAATTAATTCAAGATTTCCAGCCTCATGCTATTCACATAGCAACAGAAGGACCCTTGGGTATTGCGGCTAGATGGTATTGCAAGGTTAATAAACGCCAAATACCACATAATACCAGTTATCATACCAATTTTCCGGAATATTTAAAGTTATCGTATGGCATCCCCTTGACTGTTAGCTATAAAGTACTGAAGTTATTTCACAAGTTCAGTTGCAGGGTTTTAGTTACTAACCATGATATGAAAACTCAACTGGATCAACGTGGGTTGAAAAATCTTGTAGTTTGGAGCCGAGGAGTAGATCTTTCCTTGTTTGCTCCTGACAGACGATCGCAACAAGTTCAAACAAATTTGGGACCTGGACCTCGGATTCTGTGTGTGAGTCGAGCAAGCAAAGAAAAAAATCTTGATGCGTTTTGTCAGTTGTCTGTGCCGGGAACAAAAATACTTGTGGGCGATGGACCTGAGTTAGCACGCTTGCAAACACAGTATCCTGATGTAAAATATTTGGGTTGGAAAACCGGCGCTGACTTGGCTGAAATATATGCCAATGCAGATGTTTTTGTATTTCCCAGTGTTACTGACACATTTGGTGTTGTGATGTTGGAAAGCATAAGCACAGGCACTCCGGTAGTTGCTTATAATGCCATAGGTCCACGGGAAGTAATAGAACAAGGCATTAACGGCATCATAAGCCAAGATTTAGCACAAGCTATTCCACAGGCTTTGCTTTTGGACCGCCTCACGGTGAGACAAAGCAGTCTAAAATGGACGTGGAACAAATGCACAGAAGTTTTTTTGGAAAACTTAGTTGCAATAAAGACTTGAAAAACTACAACAAGTCACATACAATAAAAATATAGTTTTAGTAAAAAGGCAAAAAAATGACAGATTGGGTCTGGGTAACATTTCAACGGGAAGGTATTCACAAATATCCCGCAGCACTTACCGATCCAGCCTTGGAGTCAGTGCGATTCCTAGGCTTTGAACATCGTCACATGTTTCATTTCCGAGTATGGATTGAAGTACATCACGACGATCGTGATCGAGAGTTTATCATGGAAAAGCGTTGGATGGAAGGTCTATATGGATCTGGTACACTGCAACTGGATTATCAAAGCTGTGAAATGATAGCCCGTGGACTGGCTGCACAGTTGCAACAGCGTTATGCCGGTGAACATCGCAAGCTTATGATTGAAGTAAGCGAAGATGGTGAAAACGGCTGCTTGATGGAGTTTACAGCCGAATGACTGTAAACATTTGGATTTTCAGCTTAGAGCCTTTAGACAATCGTTACACTGCACAGTGGCATCATTGGGTGCCACGAACATTGACAGACATGGTTGGTCAGCAACAGCTGGATGTTCGTGTTCACCAAGTTGACGGCACGCAAAACACTACAAAAACCACAGCTGGTGGCTTTTTAAACTTCGTAGATACCAACTTTTGGAAAAGCAGTCAGCTATGTGCTTTTTTGGACTTGCACAATCAAGGTCAAACAACACCTCATGATGTGTTTTTGTTCACCGATGCTTGGAATCCTGTGATTTTGCAACTGAGATACATAAGTGATCTCATGGGATACAACTGGCGCATGCACGGGTATTGGCATGCAGGTGCATACGACCCCACGGATATTTTGGGTGTTAAAATGAACAAGCCTTGGCCTTGGCATTTGGAACGCAGTTTATACTATGCATGTGACAAGAACTGGTTTGCTACTGATTTTCACAGGCGCATGTTCCTAAACAATCTGGGAATCATGGCTAGAGATGAACATCGCAGCGGACTAAGCGGACAGCCTCATGATGCTATTATAGCTGCCATGAACAACCTGCCCGAGGTTGCCAACAAGGCTGGAGTTATTTGGCCGCATCGCTACAACAGTGACAAACAGCCCGAGATTGCAGAAAGTCTTGCCAGTAACATGACAGTGCCTTGGTTGCTGACACAAAAACTCAACCTGGACAAACAGGAATATTATCAAGTGTTAACCCAACACCAAGTTTTGTTTTCCTGTAGCTTGCATGAAAATCTTGGCATCAGTGTCATGGAAGGTGTGCTATGCGATGTGATTCCAGTGTTACCACAGCGGTGCAGTTATCAGGAAATGTATTTGCCGGAGTTTCTCTATCCTGCAAAATGGACTGAAAACTGGGCTCAGTTTTTGGCTCATCGTGAACAGCTAGAGGATTTTATCATGCATCGAATAAACAATCGGGAAAGGTATCAATCCGCTATGAACAAGCAAAAGCAACTGCTGAAGGACCGATATCTGCAAGCAAGCACCATGTATAATAGTTTGCTGCAAGATATTGTCACCACAGCCAAGATATAGTAAACTCCATCATGATACCCACCACATTTCACCTAGCAAACGACGTAAATCCTCAGGCTAGAGATTTTGCTGTGAGGCAAAAAGACTATGCTGTGTTTTTGCCCAGCATTTCAGCTATCTATGTTCGTCAAGCCAGCGACTCCAACAGTCGCGTGCCCCAAGCACTGCCTGGAGGACTGACAGATCTTGATTTTTTAAATCCCAAGACAAACTTGTTTTACTATCCCGCTGCCCTTTACAGCAGTGGGCATAGTGTATGGGACATAAATCAAAGCAATCAGCAAGAAAGCATGGTTCAGCAGCGAGATCGTTCCCGTACTGTAATTGTTGGTGACAGCGGTGGCTATCAAATCGCAACTGGCGTGTTAAAGTGGCCCTGGCAGAAAAAGGCACAGTGGACTGACAGCGATTGGACTAGAGAAAAAGACAAGATCCGCTTGCAAATTCTTCGTTGGCTGGAGCACAGCACTGACTACAGCATGGTGCTGGATGTGCCCACTGGCAGCTTGCTGAAGTTTGGTTACGATGAGTTTACTGGAGAGAATCTTCATCCCGGTGTAAAAAACTTTCGTGACTGTTTGACAAGCAGCTTGGAAAATCACGAGTTTTTCATAAAAAACCGTCGTGAAGGTGCAACCAAGTTCATGAACGTGTTGCAAGGACGTAATCAAGCGGAAGGTGACATTTGGTGGGATGCTGTTAAAGATCTGCCTTTTGAAACTTGGGCATTTTCCAATGTGCAAGCCAGCAACTTTGCCATCAATCTTAGACGTATTATTATCATGCGAGATCAAGGTTATCTTGAAGGGCGTGATTGGATACACTATCTAGGTAATGGAAAAATCAAAGCTGGTTGTGCGTTAACCACACTGCAACGTTGCATGCGCAAGTTGATTAATCCCAACGTGACATTGAGTTATGACGCAGCCAGTCCCTTTGTCATGGTAGCAAAAGGACATCTGTATCACAGTTGGGTGTGCGATGATCGTGCCATGGCATTTAAAAGTGGAGCCATGCCTGATGACAAACATCTAAAAGGCAGCAATCAGCTACTGGAAGCTTGGATAAAAAACCTCAATAAAAAATGGCCTCATAGACCCACTAGCATATCACAAAAGCTGCCTGTGGGTGATATTTGTGTAAAAGGTTATCAAGATCTCCAATACAAAAAAACAGCATTTACACCCAGTGAACTACAGCAGGACAAATACCTGTCAAGCTGGGAAGGCCGTAACGGTGAAAAGCACTGGTATAGTGCAGCTTATCGAGAATATCTTGACAATCAAAATCGCGGCCTTTGGCATGACGATGTTGAACGTGAATGGCCCGAGCATGAAAAGTATCAAGTAAAATGGCCCAGCAGCTTGGATGGCATGAGTTATGTATTGGGCATGCATCACAATGTCGAGATGCATTTGGATGCTATTATATCAGCATGTCATGATCAAGACTTGCCCTTGGATCAAGCCACACACTTGGTCACTGCCGATCTCTTGGAATTTGCACATGGACTTTGTGAAGAAATTCTCACAACAGAACGCCCCATGGAGCTAATCAACAAACATGCCAAAATGCTGGGCAAGATAACCGGCATGGATGCTGACAACAAAATACATTTGGACCTCAAGGAAATTTAATGGACACGCAAGATAAAATCACCCGAGCAGAAAAGTATTTTCAGGAATATCGTGATTTGGTGCAACAAGAAGAAAAAATCCATCAAGACATAGAAAGTTTGCGACATCAGCTGAGAGCAGTGCAAGACAATCGTGGTCAGATGCAAACGGTTATTGAAAACTATATCAGCACCGGAGAAGACATCATGACCTGCGTGTTTAACACACAACGGGAAATCAAAAACAAAATCTCTGCCCTGGGCTTGTCGGGAAACTGGATAACCACAACAGCTGATATTGGCATGGGCACTATTGATATTGCCGGACAGAATAAACCTCCGGGTATTTTCAAAGGCTATTGATTTACCAGCTGAATGCTATTACAAATACATCTATATCACACAAGGATCACAAGCTCACATGCGTAAAAGTCAGGAAATCAAACAACGGCTAAAAGAACAGGGAAAAGACTTTCGTTGCAACGACAACATCAGTGAGTTTCTCAACGCTGGTGACATTGATGAACTTGTAAATGAAGTAACTGATAGTTTCCAGCAAGTTCTAGATAGTTTGGTTATTGACACTGAAAATGATCACAACACACAGGAAACTGCACGTCGTGTTGCCAAAATGTTTTGTTTGGAAGTATTTGCCGGACGTTATCAAGAAAAGCCTCGTGTAACTGCATTTCCCAATGTCACAAGTTATGATCAGCTTTATGTAACTGGCCCTATTACTATTCGCAGCACATGCGCCCATCATTTCCAAAACATTCATGGCAAGTGTTATATTGGCGTGTTTCCTGGTAAAAACGTCATTGGTCTCAGTAAGTTCAATCGTCTAGTTGACTGGCTGGCTAGCAGGCCCACTATCCAAGAAGAACTAACTGTGCAAATAGCTGACTTGATTGAACAGGAAACTCAAGCTGATGGTATCGCAGTCATGGTTCAAGCTGAACATCATTGCATGACCATGCGAGGAGTCAAGGAACATGAATCGGATATGACTACCTCAATCATGCGCGGTTGTTTCCGCACTGATCCAGCACTGAAACAAGAGTTTTTTGCTGTTGTTTCAAGGATGAAATAACATCATGATTATAGACAGCGCCCCATGCAGTCAGTTAAAGTTAGTAAATACCACAAGTGGACTATGACTGTATTCAACCCACTCTAAACATTCTGCGCAGTCATCAAACTCGCTCCAGGGAGACAAGAGATGGCATTTGAACCAGTAACTTATAAATTCGTCAGCACAAAAGAATATCACGACAGTTTTCCATGTGCATATAGACAGTGGCGGGCTGACAGCCATTGTTCTAAAATTCACGGGTACAGCTTCAGTATGAAGTTTTATTTTGGAACCAATCAACTAGATGCAAGAAACTGGGCAGCTGATTATGGCGGCTTGAAGGAACTCAAAAGGTTCCTAGAAGACAAATTCGACCATACTCTCTTAGTTGCTCAGGATGACCCTGATCTAGAAACATTCAAGATGCTAGCTGAGAAAAATCTTGCCAAGCTCACAGTGTTACCGCGCTTGGGTTGTGAAGGCTTGGCAGACATGCTTTACAAATACATCAACGGAGTTTACATTCCCGAAATGTGGGGCGCTGGTGAATCAGCTAGACTATGGTGCTATAGAGTTGAAGTTCGCGAAACACAATCTAATATGGCATTTCGCGAAGGCCACAGAGAATGGAACGAAGATTTATTTGACGGGTGGGAATAATGAAAACTTATCAAGCACAAGTTGTAGGAAACCAAGGTGATTTAGCCTTGGTTTTCCCCCTAGAAATGATGCAGGAACTGGGATGGAATCCCGGAGACGAAATACAGTGGGAAATAACCGATAACGAAGTTATAGTGAAAAAAATACATGATCACAACAACAGCAACACTGACACTGACCAATAACACAACAACTTGGCCTTATACAACCTGGGCTCCTACAACTGTAAACTATCCTGCAACATGGGGTTATACTCAGAATATTGTTACATCTCAATCTCGGGATCTAATATCCATTATGGATGCAAACAACAGTAAAATCCTGTCCATAACAAACACAGGTGAAGTTATCTGGCATCAAAATACCCCCAGTGCGGCAGCTAAAAAACTTATAGCTGCATTACAGGGTGCTATAGATAATTCTGCTGTAGTAGATGGCGCTCTTGAGCGGTGTTATATACGAGCACTGGAAAAATGTTGCAAGTTACTGGAATCTGGTCAAGCAGACAGTTGCCGGGATCAGTTGCAAACAGAAATCATCCATCGCAAAGAAAAACTTTGTTTGAATCTTTTAACCAAAGAATGGTCACATGACGAATAAACACAGCATTGACTTGCATGTTCATTTGCTACACACTTGTAAAAATCAGGAGATTCATGATGTTTGGGGCCAATGAAATCGTTGGGCAAAAATACTTTGACAAGGCTGAAGATAAACTTTTTGTAACTTCAATCTTTTTCACACTGCAAGGCGAAGGCCCGTATCGCGGTGAGCCTGCTGTGTTTGTGCGGTTGGCCAAGTGCAATCTCAATTGCAGTTTCTGCGATACCTTTTTTGATGATGGCGATTGGATGACGGTATCTGATCTAGACACCAAGATCAACAAAACCATCTCGGACTATTTCCGTGGTGATGTGCCACTGTGGGCTGACACTGTTTATGGTGGTCCAGGTAGCGATCCTGTCAAAAAGCGCGAAATGGTGCTGGTGCTTACTGGTGGCGAACCCATGCTGCAAAAGAACATTGTGCCTTTCCTGGAAGCTATGAACCGTCAGTTTGCCAAGACGCAGATTGAGAGCAATGGTACTGTTGTTCAAAACATTCCATCAGAAACTACACTAGTAGTAAGCCCCAAATGCAGTGAGAAGAATGGACAAGCTGTTAAGTATCTTGAGCCTCGAGCCGAAATGCTTGCACGAGCTGATTGTTTGAAGTTTGTGATGAGTGCTGATGCAGACAGTCCCTACAACAGTGTGCCAGACTGGGCACTGGCATGGCGTGCGCGAACTGGCAAGCCGGTGTTTGTGAGTCCCATGAACATCTACAACGAGCTGCCTCAAAAATCCAAACAACTGCGAGCTGAGAAGAATCAAATCTCCATTGAAGAGCGCAGCACTGTTGACGAGGTCATCAGCTTTTGGTCTGAAGGCTTGCTGAACATGAAGGCCAATCAAACCAATCACGAGTATGCTGGCCGTTACTGTGCCACACATGGATTGATTTTGAATTTGCAAATCCACCTATTTTGCTCATTGGCCTGAGATACATAAGGATCAAAAATGAACAAACCTTTAATACCATTTGGGTGGTTGCCCGGACACTGGGGCTTGCGTGGAATGACACGTGAGATTGCTCAAGCAGAATATGAACTTCAAGGCACTTCCTTGGAAAAAAAGCTGTTGGAAATTCGCCTAAGAGATAATCCCGAGTTAATGAAGCGTGGGCGGCTGGATTTACAGCTCAAGCATCAAGAAATCAGCAAGTATGATTATGACATTGCCTGTGCTGAACTTGAGTTTCAAGGCAGTGAACTGACTATCAAAAAGTTGGATATTGATCTTGAACATGGCAAAATCACCAGTCCGCTTTTTGAAAGAAAAAAAGCCGATGCTCTAGGGCAACCTTGGGTTAGCATGCCGGTAATCAGTTGGGTGCCAGAAAACGCAGCACGCACTTATTTTGAGCTGGACTACAACGAACATTTTATAAAGTATTTGCAAGACAATGGGTATAGTGGCTCGGAAGATGAAATACTCAATCGGTGGCTGAATGATGTATGCACAGCAGTTGCTAGTGAATCATTAGGTTTAGGACCGGACTTTGTTTCCAATGGTGCTTGATTAGCATTCAAGGCTGCAATAGTATTGTGCATGCACACTATTACCAAACAAGTAAGTGACTTTTACAACAAATGGCCTTTTCCACAAGTAACAGACAAGTGGTTGCGCGAGCTGGAAAATATACAAGCGTGTTCACAGCCTAAATATAAGAATGCCCTAAGTGTAGGCTGTGGCACACTTCAACCGGCAGGCTTAATGAAAGAAAATTTAGCGGAAAACTATACATTTGTTGATATATCAGCAGCCAGTTTAGAAATAGCCAAAACTTTGGTGACGCAACCAGCTGTTTGGATATGTGATGATATTTTGTCAGCTAGTTTAATGGAAAAATACGATGTAATAATGTGTACAAATGTTTTACATCACGTACCAGATCCTGAAAAAGTGTTAGTCAAGCTACGTTCAGTTGCAAGCAATGATTGTACACTAATGATTTCAGTTTACAACGCTGAAAGCTGGTTGAGACAAAGTATAGAACCAATTATTGACTATACTAAACATTGTTTTGATTCACATCATGATGTGCTTGGTTATCTTAAAAGCTTTCCCCAAGACACCGCAGTGGGGACGTGGATGAGTTTGTATGAAAAAACCCCTGATCAAATACTTGATACATGGATGCATCCGTTTCATAAGTTGATTGATAACATTGAACTGGATTTCATGCTACATGAAGCCGGTTGGCAACCATGCGCTCATGGGTTTTGCTCGGTGGGGACTCATAGGCATATCCATGCCCGACCTATTTTGGAAACCACTTGACAATAAAAATGTATGTGTTATAACACATCTATATTCAGGAGTATGACGGTGACAAAACAAACATATGTGCTAATCGACACGCAAAATTTGTTTTTACGTGTAAGGCATGGCACTCGTGCCCCGGACGCCGATACCCAGTTCAATCTCGCACTGCATATTGTTTTCAACAGCATTAAAAAAGTTTGGCAACAGTTTGATGCCAGTCATTTGATCTTTTGTCTGGAAGGTCGTTCCTGGCGCAAAGACATCTATCCAGTATATAAGGCCAATCGCAAGGTAGCAGCAGCAGCCAAATCTCCTGTAGAGCAAGCCGAGGACACTGCGTTCTTCCAAGTCATGGAAGAGTTTACAACATGGCTTCGCGAGCACACAAATGTCACACTGCTAAGGCATCCACATGCTGAAGCTGATGACATGATTGCTCGTTGGGTGCATCTGCATCCCCATGACATGCATATTATCATCAGCAGTGATGGAGACTTTCAGCAGCTGGTAGCAGAACACTGTTGGATTTACAACGGTATTGCCGGACTGCTTTATACCCATACTGGCATTTATGATCGTGATGGCAAAATTGCCAAAAACAATCGTGGCGAAGAACTGGCAGTTCCTGATCCCGAATGGCTGCTTTTTGAAAAATGCATGCGGGGTGATGATGGTGACAATGTCATGAGTGCATATCCCGGCGTCCGCAAAAAGAAGCTCCTGGAAGCTTATGGTGATCGACACAATCGTGGTTACACATGGAACAATCTCATGTTGAGTAAATGGGTTGATCACAACGATCAAGAACATCGAGTTCGCGATGATTACGAGCGCAATCGACTGCTGATTGATCTAGATGCTCAGCCACAGGATCTCAAGGAAAAATGGGACGAATGCATTCGCACAAGCATTATTCAACAGCCGCGAACACAAGTGGGCATCAAGCTCATGAGGTTTTGCAACACACATGGCCTAGTCAGGGTGGAAAAGTATCATCAGGAATATGCCCCGTGCTTTAGCAGCCTATATACAGGAAACTTGATTAAAGACCTTGCATGTAGTGAATAGCTATCATGTTGGTTCAGGTTTCCAAAAGTCTTGGTCTATATGCCTGGCGTGTGGAAGTTGATGAATCCGCGAGCTGGGAGTTCCATGAAAAATGGAAGCAATGGTTAGCTGAGTATTTTTCCACCAGCGAGTATTTTGTAGCGGCGATCAATGTGGTTTATTTTAAAACTCAAGAAAATGCCATGTTTTTTTCTTTGACTTGGAACTAATGAGCAAGCCCTGGAATCTCACGCCACCGTGGCCCCACAACTGCGCTTTGCCTGACAGCGAGCGCTTCCCGCGGTATAATCTGACTCCCCAAATACGCGACTGGTGTGAAACGCAAACACAAGGTCAATATTGGTGGGAGCCAGGCGGCCCGAACATTTACTTTGAGTTCCCTCAAGATTGCATGATGTTTCAAATGCGCTGGCGTTGACACATGCTGCGTGATACGCTAAGTTAGTGATATGAAAAACAAGCTGGTATTACATCCCCTAACTGACAACAGTTGGTTGGCATGGCAGGGTGACACACGGCGCGCCCTGGTCGTGCAAACGGCTGATCATCTACTATGGGTCACCCTGCAGGGTTCACAACAGTTTCCCGATCAGCAACAACTGGAAACTCACTTGGGTGTGGAACTCTTGGTTGCAGAAGTAGAAGAAACTGTGGAGCCAGATCAAACTCAACAGCAAGTTCAAGGCTTGCCGGTCAAGCACTGGCCAGTGTTCAACACAGTTACAGAACCTGTCGTTACATATACTAAATCCACTACCAGTGCTGTGCAATATGCAGCAGGATATTGGGCTTTTTTGTTTGCAGCAGGGTGGACAGGCAGTTGGTGCCCCAAGATACAAACACTTGCTGATTACCAACACATTGGGCCTTTTTCCAGCAAGTTGGAAATGCAAACAGCCATAAACACCAAAAACCGAGAGTAGCACATGGACATTCAACCTATTCGAGATTTCCAAAACAGCTATAAAGCCGCTCGTGATAGCAACAGTCGTGAAATCCGACTCAGTGTAAATCAAGCACAACGCCTACACGACAGCATCAGTGAGGTTCTAGCGGAAACAGTCAAGTTGCAGAACGATACCATTCTGCTGCAAAGTCAGCTTACGGATGCATTGAAAAATCCCAAAATGGATTGGAATGGAGGTAAGTTTTGAACCTTGTTTATCGCAAATGTGATAACAGCTTGATTTCTGACATGCTGCCGGGATTCTTGCATTTAGATCGCGGCAGTTGGGTAGCAGGCGGCGCTGCCCGATGCTTGTGGTACTCCCAGGAATCACGTCTCATGAGCACAGCTAGTGATGGCTACAAGCAAGACATAGATGTGTTTTGTAAAACCCTTGAACAGCAACAGGAGATCAAGGCATATGTGCAAAATCGGTATTTGTCATCAAAAAAACATTTTTACCTAGACGATCCCCAAATAGATTTTTTGAAATCTCCTGATGTTTATACCTCCAACAATGCTACTACATTTCGCAACTGTAGGAAAACTGACAATGAGTTTTACAGCTTGCAAATAATTAAACGCTGTCAGGAATCTCTTACTGAGCTGCTGGATAGTTTTGATTTTTACAACTGTCAGTTTGCCACAAATGGAATTTGGATGGTAGCCAGCAAGGCAGCTATTGCCAGTTGGGAAAACAACACCATCATGGTAAACGAGCAATACCAGGGTGAAATAAAAATTGCCCGGATTTTGAAGTATTGCATTTATGGTTTAAATCCCACACGTGAGTTATGGCAACATATCTTGAACAAAAGTCTAGCAACACGCACATCTGGATGGAATTATGACTACGCAGCTTGACCAAGCTCGCATGCAAAGCTTGCTATGCGATTATGTAATATGCGTGCCACGAGATAATGTTGCTTGTTTTGCAGGAGTGGCATTGCCCTACCAGGATTTGGGGATATTCCTAATTTGGGTGATATCCGGTGCAAAAGTCTATCAACAAGCTTATCTGCAACAAAATCGACATGAACTTTTAGCAGAACTTAATCCACAATGGGAAAACATCCGGGGTAGCGATTTGGTTTGGAAAATCTATAAAACCATGGGTCAGAAAGTTCAAGCCATGAACGATCAACAGGTCTTAAATTTGTGCAACATGTTGTGGCCTGATGACCAACAACTTGCCTAATCTCCCCCTGCACTGGGAATCAAAATTGGATTTTGTTCAGTGGTTAATGACTGAAAAGTCACTTGGCGAAGTTGCACATTTTCCATTGGATCATCGTCAAGCTCAGAATTTCCTGTTTGCTAATACACGTGAAGAAAAATGGCAACTGACGGCCGGCGGAACAGTGTGGATGGAGAGAAAATTTGCAAGTTGGAAGCTACGGTTTCCTCATGATTTATCAACAAATGACGTGCTACGCCTTGTAAAATGTTTCCCCGGTCAACCTTTTTATCTTACATGGGCACGGAGTCAGCTTACAAGTGTTGATGTTTTTGATCCTCGTATCAACATGGAATGGCAACTGATGGATTATGATATCCATAAATGGTTGGATTTCCGAAAAACCAGTTGACGTGCCTAAATCTTCATGCTATACAGAGTATATTATCAACAAGCAAGGACAGAGATACTACAATGGCTCGAGCAGCTACACGTAACAATCAAATGATTGAAACTATTTCCATTACCCCCAACCGACTGCAACATGCAATCCGTCATTGCATTTCACGTCGTCGTCCATTAATGGTATGGGGTCCACCAGGTATTGGCAAAAGCGACATTGTGGCGTATGTTGCTCGTGAACTTGGTCGTCCACTTATTGATATTCGGCTACCACTGCTTGAGCCCACAGACATGCGTGGTATCCCCTATCTAGCAGAAGTCAAAGTTTACAACGAGCAAGGCGAACTGCTGCGCGATGAACTGGGTGTGCCAGTAACAGATCGTGAGTTCCGCTGGAGCCCGCCCAGCGATCTACCCACCGACAAGCTGAGCAATGCTCTGGTATTTTTTGATGAAATCTCTGCTGCCGTGCCCAGCGTGCAGGCTGCAACATATCAGATCATTCTCAACCGTCGTATTGGCAGCTATCAGCTTCCCGACAACGTGGTAATGGTAGCAGCTGGTAATCGTGTGCGTGACAAAGGTGTTGCCTACAACATGCCCACCCCGCTGGCCAATCGTTTCAGCCACGTAACACTGGAACCCAACATTGATGACTGGAAGGACTGGGCCATCCGTAACAAGCTCCATCGTGATGTTGTGGGTTATCTCAGCTTTCAGCCTCAGGATCTCATGAACTTCAATCCCAGCAACGACAGCTATGCGTTTGCTACACCGCGTACTTGGTACTTTGTAAGCGATCTACTGCAAGAGCCCGACGGTCGTGATGCACAACTGGATAGTGAAACACTGAGTGATCTAGTGCGTGGAACTGTGGGTGATGCTGCTGGCACCAAGTTTCTCAGCTATCGACGCAGTGCAAGCACACTTCCCAATGCGCGAGACATTCTCGATGGTAAAGTCAAGTCGCTCAAGAACATCAGCCCAGATGTCATGCACGCCCTGGTGATTGCACTGTGTTACGAGCTGTTTGCCAGCAACGCTCGGGCTCGTGCAGCAGTGGCCAATGGTGCAAAAGATGCACTGAAAACTTGGCATACAAATGATGTTGACACTTTTTTCCGCTTCATGATGGACAACCTTCCTCCGGAAATGTGTGTGTTTGGCGGCAAGACACTGCTGAATAACGAAAATGGAATCCAAGTGCATGGCATGATGTTGAAAACTTGGGCAGAGTTTACTGATCGATTCCTGGAACTAATGCCTAGCCGCAACTGACAAAAAAAGGGCGCCTAGTGCGCCCTTTTTTACCTATTGACAAATGTCAGTTATGTTTTATCATTTAGCTTTAAATCGTGAGGATGTCATGGACGACACAGAGAAGAAAATTACCAAAGCCAAAATCAAACTGTTTTTTGAACATCCGTTTTTTGGCAATCTAACCATGGGCATGAAACTGCTGGACAGCACTGACAGTGGTTGGTGTCCCACAGCAGCAACTGATGGGCGCAACATCTACTACAATCGTAACTTTTTTCAAAATCTAAATCCCAACGAAGTAATTTTCGTTCTGTGTCATGAGATTCTGCATGTGGCATTTGATCATCTTGGTCGCCGCAATCATCGCGATCCAGTATATTGGAACATGGCAAATGATTATGTTATCAATGCCATGCTCATGAAAGAAAAAATTGGCACAATGCCCACCAAGCCAGTAGAGGATCCTGCTGCCAAAGCTCGTGGTGAAACCCATCAGCGTGTGGGGCTTTATGATGCTCGTTATGATGGTTGGTATAGCGAAAAGATCTATGAAGATCTACAAAAGCGCAAAGTGGAAAAAAAGCTAACTCTGGATGTGCATCTTGAGCTTGGTGATGATGCAAAAGACCAGCCAGACAAATCAGGCCCCGGCGTGAAAATCAGTGCAAAAGGGGGAAAAAAGCTAACTCTGGATGTGCCCATTTTTGGTAATGATGCCAATGGAGAGGTTGAGCTTGGTGATGGACAGGGACAGGGAAAAGACCAGCCAGGCACATCAGGCCCCGGCGTGGAAATCAGTGCAGAAGACCTGCGCAAGATTCGCGAAGAAATGCGTGGGCGAGTGATCACCGCAGCACAAAGCGCTCAAGCAGCTGGCAAACTACCTGCAAGTATTGCTCGTTTGGTAAACGAACTAACTGAGCCTGTGATTAACTGGCGTGAACTTCTAGCGCAAAATATTCAAAGCTGTCTAACTGACGATTTCACTTTCCAACGTCCCAATCGTCGGCACATGTATAGCGGGGTATTTCTACCCTCTCTCAAGAAAGATGAAACTGTTGATGTAACAGTGGCTATCGACATGAGTGGCAGTATCAGTGACAAAATGGCCCAAGAGTTTCTCAGTGAAGTATGGGGCATTGCCAACAGTTATGCTGATTTCCGTATCAGTGTTCTGTGTTTTGATACACAAGTTTACAATTTCCAAGTGTTTACTCCTGATACTGTTGATGATCTCTTGTCCTATGAGTGCAAAGGCGGCGGGGGAACAGATTTCATGGCATTTTGGAACTATTGGCGTGAAAACGACATTGAGCCCAAAAAAGCTGTGATTTTCACAGACGGATATCCCGGGGGTGAATGGGGTCCCAGCAACTACGCTGATACACTTTGGATTATCACCGAGGGTAGGCATACCAAGATTGTCCCGCCGTTTGGTGAATACGCTTATTTTGAAGCACAACAAGGTGTTGTGGAAGTCGGCACCGTATAACGAGGAATAACATGTCAGCAGAATTTAATCATCAGCTACAAGAACTCACTGTGCGCCTGTGCAGTGTGATTGCCGAAAAGCTTGCTTATGTAAGCCAAAATCTCGAGGGCGCGGAACGACTGCGGGTAACTCGCATGATTGAAGATGACTTGCCCACTGTGGTAAGCAATACAATTGCAAAAACTCTCAGTCTCCACAGCGCCAAAGGTGTGGAATGGCTGGAACAGAATCTTGACAGCATGGCAGAAACTTATTGTAGGAAGTTCATGGGACGGGATTAGTTTTATGACATCATACCCCCGGCAACATGTTGTGTTCCGACCTTACGATGGTCTTTTGGAATCTGATCAACAGCTGGAGCATAAATCATACGATATCCCTGCTAGGCGGTTTTACATGATGACCCCTCGGGGACACGAAATGCCAGTTTGGCAAGGCATGGAAGACAAGATTGCTCCTATTGCCGAAGTTTTAGCCATATTTGAATCAGGTAGTCCTGAAGACTGGGAACATCATTTAGGTCATGCATATAGTCTATACATGAGTAATAGCAAGTCCCACAAGGCTAGTTGGGTTCGAGATGTTGATCATGAGAATGTGGAAGTTTACAAGGCCTATAAAAACTGGCGCATGCTGAAAGCCATGTATCGACGTTAGTTAATACCTATGCAAAAATGTATAGCTGGTTTGTTCTAGCTATACATTTTTTGCATACCTAGCTCGTTTCATCAGCGTTTGATATCCTAGAAACATGTGTTAAATATGTTTTGTGTGCAGTGCAGCAAAAAAAAGGAAATAAAGATGTTGACCATCCTACGAGACTATCTTTCACTTATCTCTGTTAAAGACAAAATCAACAACCAGCTTACTGGAAATCGCGACGTACATGAATACTTCCGTGCTGAATACAAGCGCAATCCTGCTGCTGCGTTTGAATACTGGCAAAGCACTGGAAAGTTTAACTTTAACTGATAAAAATCAACCCCTTAACTGGGGTTGTTTTTTTGACAGTGCAGTCAACCTCCTGTAATATAGTCAGGGAGATAAAAATATGACAATAGATTTAAACCGTTATCAAGATTTCGTAGCTGCTGTTACCAGTGAGCCCAGTAACAACCTGCAGGCTCTTATTGCCAGGTTGCAAGCTCTTGTTGTTGCAGAGCCTCGTTTCAATCCCAGCCTGTTGCTTACTGCGACTGTGGGCATGGCAAGTGAAGGTGGCGAAATGGCAGAAATTGTGAAAAAGGTAGTATGGCAGGGCAAACCCTGGAATGACGACGTGAAGTTCCATTTGCATCGTGAATTAGGTGATGTGATTTGGTATTGGGTCAACGCCTGCCGCGCATTGAACATTGACCCTAATGAAGTTATTGCGGAAAATGTGCGCAAATTGGAAAACCGCTATCCTAGCGGAAGCTTTGATGTGCATTATAGCGAAAATCGGGAATCAGGGGATTTATAACCCCTAGTCCCAACGGGCTACAAGCAGGTTGACAAATTTATCATAACCTATAGAGTCTCAGTATGAACACATATGATGTTACTTTGACCGACCGTGCTCGTGCATTTGCATGGGGAGCCCACAGTGGTATTGGCCAAGTGCGAAAGTATTCGGGCCAGCCCTACGCTGTGCATTGTGCAGATGTAGTGCGGATCATGCTGGAGTTTTCAGAAACACCAGTTACCAATGTGCAAATTGCCGCTGCATGGCTTCACGATGTAGTGGAAGACACACAAGTCAGCCTTGATACCATTAGCTTGGAGTTTGGTACAGAAGTTGCACAACTGGTAAGCGATTTGACTGATGTCAGTCGTCCTAGTGATGGCAACCGTCGTGTTCGCAAGCAAATTGACCTGGAGCATTCAGCACAAGTTGGGGCTGCCAGTCAAACGGTCAAGCTAGCTGATCTCATCAGCAATGCCCCGTCAATCGTGGATCATGATCCAGGATTTGCCAGGGTTTGGCTGCGAGAAAAAGCTGCCTTGCTTGACGTGTTGGTCAAAGGCGATGCGGGCTTGATGAGGCGAGCTCGGGCAGTGCTTGCAGAGTGCAAGCTCAAGCTAGAAAATCAAGGTTGACAAATCACAAACTTCAGCTAAATTACCTAGACAACCTGGGAGTGTAGCATGAAACGCAAGATTATTTCAACCAAGGCTGCGCCCAAAGCACGTCGCAGGAGCATTGAGCTGTTTGCACATGACAGCCCATTTAAACCTCGCGTTGTGCCCAACGAGCGTGGATCTTACCGTCGTCAAGCCAAGCATCGCAAAAGCCATGCTTGGCTTGATTCTTCTATTCTCGCACATGCATAAAAAATATCGAAATCGTTGGATTGTTTGCTTCAGTCGTGACTATGAACGCATGGTTGTTCGCAGCTTTGTGTTGAAATACGATGCCCGACAGGCAGTTTTGCGTTACAAGCAGGTTGAGCCGCAGGGCAGTGCTTATATCGTGGACAGCCGCAACACCAAGGTTATGAAAACCCTGGGGCTCATGTAATGTTGGTGGCACCAACAGCTTGCTGGAAACCCTAACAAAATTTTTTGGTTGACAACCTTCGCAGACATGCTATCATGCGCCTAGATAAAGGAGCCCAGCATGCAAGCTGACAGCGAGCGTCGTGTTATTGCTAGCAATTTCAGTCCTCACGCTGGCTGGGCTGTTCGAGATGTAGCCCAACGTAACGCTGCTGCCCTTGCAGCTCACGGAGATTTTTTCCAAAATCCCCAGCACCAGCGTCGCATTAACGCTGTGTTGCAAATTGTCAATCAATTTTTCACGGTTAAACGTGATGTTTATGTGAATCACAGGACCGGGCAAGGGCGCCCGTTTACAGTGGTCAAGGTCAGCGGGCCTGCGTGGCCGCGCATGAGCGCAGCTCGTGTAACAGAAAGTTACCGCCAGCCCCTGCAAGAGCTGGAAGTTGAGATTGTTTTCAGCAAGGCAACCAACAGCTATCTCTACCGCATCTATTGATATCAATAGGTTAGCAAAGGCTCCTAGTCCAACAAAATCAATAGGTTAAGGTCAAAAAGCCTCTGTCGTGCGGTTCAAGGGCTTGGGATGCTATCCCTGTAGCTGAATTTTTTGGACCCGCTGTATTTTTTGGTTGACAGAGCCTGCAAACGTGCTATTATACGGACATAGAGCAAAAACGGAGCATACAAAATGTGCGGCAAGATTGATATGGAATGGACTCGCACGGAACGTGCGGTTGTCCAGAAGGCTTACCCTGCTGGTCGTCACATTCCAGTAGCTCTTTATCCCAGCGGCCGAAGTGTGCAGGTATTTGTGCATGGACAGCGTGTAGATGAGGGCACTACAGAAATCCGGTGGGGCTATGCTGTAAACCGTATTGGTGACCTCTCTCTGCGCATTCGCTTGCCCAAGGAGCAAGTTGACATGTGTGCATATGTTGCTCTTAAGATCAACCAAGCTATTTGGGGCAAGAACATCAAGAATTATTATCAAATTTCAGCCAAAAATAGTGGTTGACATAGCCTGCAAACGTGCTATAATGCCCACATAGACAACAAGGAACACCCCATGCGAGTTTTTTGTGTTAATGCTGTGACCTATGCGGATGCGCTGCACAAGGCAGTGGCTCTTCGTGGCCCACTCACCAGCAACTACAGTGTAAGCCTCCTGAACAATGGCCGCTGGCTGATCACATACGGGCGGGAATAAAGCATGGCCCGCTATCACCTGTTCAAGGGCACTCGAGGGTATGATGGGCATGCCTATAGAGGGCCCAGCAGTGGCGGCGAGGTGGCAGAAGCCCCCACATTGGAGGAGGCCCAGGCTTGGCGCAGTCGGCTGTTGCAGGCCAATCCGGGTGTGGGTTGGGGCATCCACAACACTGAGCTAGGCCTAAATGTTCCCTTCAACCCAGAAAAAAGTGGTTGACACCGTCTGCAAACGTGCTATAATGCCCGAGTAGACAGCAAAAAGGTGGTGAGATGAGCTACTCTTATGCGGACGAGCTGATTAGCGATCTCCACAAGGATGCTTATGGATTCCGTCCTCGAGGCGTCTATATGCAGGACTGGAAGGACATGACTCCCGGCGAGAAGCAAGCGGAATGGGATCATCTCTGCCAGCTTGTGGAGGCGGGTGAACAGGCCAGGAAGCTTGCCGAGGGAGAGGCTTACGATCATTGGTGCACGCACATTCTCAAGCTGACACTCGAACACGGTGTGAGTCATGCTCAAGCCGTAAAGCAGGACATGCGTGCTCGCGGCGCTGACTCAGATATTGGCTACTATTGTTACCTCCTGGGACTGAGCTTCAGCGTAGAGAGTGAGATCTCAGAGCTGCTGGAGCGGGTGTGATGCACCTTGCCCGAGAGCTCGACGAGCTGTATGAGAACGTGCCAGACCACTTTGAAGAGGTGTATTTTCGCAGCTGGAGCGGCTACGAAGAGTATGGGCACATGGCGATTGTGCAGCACACTGGCACGGGCCAGATGTATGTTCAGCGTTGGAACTACAGTGTGATGGCCGAGGACAACACCATGCAGTGGGACCCTTGGGCAGTCACAGAGGAAGAGGCCATCCAGGAAATGCTGGAGTGGGACCAAGAGCTTGACGAGCACGACGCTGACTTTCAAGGTTGGTAAGGAGAATGAAGATGAGCACCACCAAAGAGACTGCTTTGCAGCGTCGCAAGCGTGAGCGAGAAGAACTGAACCGCGCTCAGCAGGAGCGTGAGCAAAAGTGGGAGTCGGAGAAGAGCAATCGCCTGCTGCATGCGCTGGCTCGTGCCGATCGTCTAGGTGTTGTTGCAAATGTGTTTTACCGCTACGAAGATGTGCTCATCTACCAGTTCGACTTCAGCCAAGTCAACCTGCCCAACAGCTTGGACACGTTTTGCGACACAGTGGCTGAACTCAGCGAGTGGATGATGGACAGCATCGAGAACCAGCTCAAGCTGGTGGAAGAAGCTCGCGACCGTGGCAAGCGGTTGGAAAACATTAAGAAAGAAGTGCTGGCTCGACTGAGTGACGAGGAACGTGAGGCACTAGGCGTTTGATTGCCGGTTGACAGGTGTTCAAAACCTGCCGTCCAAGCTGCATAAATCTCTTGACAACATGAGTAAACAGTGCTAGTGTAGGCACATAACACAAAGGAATATCAAGATGTTCAATACCGATCACATGTGGACTGACCTGGCTCAAAACGGTCGCACCAATGTTGAGGTGCTGTCGCCCACTGGCAATGAGCTTCGTGAGCAGCTTCAGATGGAAGCTGATGCCGAAGGTGTTCGCCTGCGCATGGACCTCAAGCCCAACAAGATGGGCAGCTACACTGCCTATGTGTATCTGCGCAAGAACTGATACGGAATACCTTCCTAGATAAAAGGAGCAGGCCATGCGTGCAATGCAAAACTTTTTCCTGGTGCTGTTTGCCATTATTTTTGTGGGCAACTTTGCCCTGTTTGGCGCATGTGTCATGAGCGGCGACAAAAACAGCATGGCCTGCTGGCTGATCTCCGACCGTGTGGAAGTTGGCATTCAGCAGCGATAGGGATATACACAGTGAACACAGTTCAAGATTATCATGGCTGTCCTGGCGAAAACATCCAGAAAAGTGCCCAAGATTGCATTCAGCTCAGTGCAGCTCGGGGTTGTACGGTGCGCTTGAACTTCAATGAGATCCAGCTGCTGATTGACGGTAGCATGAGCGTTGAGCAAGTGCTGGAGGCATATGACCAAGCTTGGGCAGATCGTTCTGCGAGGTATTGGGCCAGCCAAGAAGGACAGCAGGCTCTTCAGGAACTGGAAGATATCACGGCTAGTCATCAAAGCCGGCATGACAAGCTCATGGCTGAACTGTGGGACGTGGCAGGTGACGAAACCAAGCTGATGGATTGGCTCTACGATTTCAGCGACGCTGCTGACCATGTGGGAGTGGAGGGCAAAGACTTCCAGCGAGTCAGCAGTGTGCTCGAGCTGCATGGCTATGTGGAAAATGACTGTGTGGGCTGGGACAAAAGTCAGTTTGAAGATCCTAGGACCATGGCTCGCTACATTGTGGGGCAGGCTCTGAACTGCATGAAAAGCATGAACATGGGACCTCACCCCATGACACAAAACTTTGTGGAAAAATACCATGCGCTGAAAAACTCGTTGACAGTTAAGCAATCTCCGCTATAATGGGTCTGCAAGCAAGGAAACTGTGTGATGACTGATCCTGTAGCTCGTTACCTCAGCACCTGGCAGGGCAACCGGCTGCTGGAAAAGCACAGCCTGGATGATGAAGGTCTATGGCGAGTGCGTGGTGAAGATCCCAACCCTGACATGGGCGGGCATCATCATGAACCTGAGCTGGGTGTGTTTGAAGGTCGCTTGCGTGATATCATTGGGTATGCGGTACACCTGCCAGATTTCTACACTTGGGGAGCCGGTGGATCAATCGAACGCCATGTGCCCAAGCGTGTGATCAAGATCACGGCCCTCAGTGTGCGAGAACTGAATGAGAAGCGGGAGCGCATTCAGGCTCTAGAGGAAGAGAAGAGTCGGATCGAACGCGAAATCGCATCAATCAAGAACGAGGTAGGAGAATAACATGAGCAAGCTGGTTCCCGTTGCCCGACACAATCCCACTGTGTTTGTGCGGAGTGATCTTGTGGTGAGTATGGAGATTGTGGACTATGACTCACATGCAGAACTGAGGATTTTTCTCACCCTTGGCACATGTGTAAGTGAGCGGTTTAACTCTGTCTCTGGAGCTGCCGAGGCTGCGGTGCGCATCTGCAATGTGTGCAATGAGGCCAAGTGATGACTCCTTTTGATCCGTCCACTGAATGGACAGTGGTCTCACCCGGTGTAATCGAGCTGCCTACAACGGACGTCACAATCCAGCTGATGAGTGACTGGAGCACCGGGCATCGATACCAAGTGATGTGGAACCATCGAGAAATCTCTCGCACAGCAACTCTTGACTTTGCCAAACTTGAGGCTCAAAAGTGGCTGAGCGAACTGTTGGCTATGGGGATGGAACCATGAGCACGCTTGGTGAACGCATGGTGGAGGCGGCGGCGCGGGCGATCTATCACGCCCATCTGCGCGAGGAAGCCACCCTATGGGATGATTTGGTAGCGGGCTACAGTGATAAGCCCGGCACGCTCGGGTATCGGGCGCTTCAACGTTGTCGTACCCAAGCCCGCGCTGCTCTCGCCGATGCCCTCGCTGTGGCGGATGGGGATAAGGTAGTGTTG